>JANHZT010004212.1:71305-81574 GCA_032468215.1 Stegonotus admiraltiensis | reverse complement strand
GGAGGAAGGAAGGAGGAAGGAAGGAAGGAAGGAAGGAAGGAAGGAAGGAAGGAAGGAAGGAAGGAAGGAAGGAAGGAGGAAGGAATAAAACGCTTGATTTCCAAGCTCCACTGACATAAACACACAAAAGATACCTGCTTTGTTTGATGTCATACGATTCAATTATTCTATTGAGATTCTGATCTCTCTCTGTTTGTATGTGTTTTTTATTTGTAAATATTAATAATTAAGTGGGAGGAAATGTAACTTTTTGTCTCTGCTCACAGATTGTATTGTCTTTCAACATCATAACTTATAGTCCTGTTATTTCCAAAAATAATGTTATAGCAAAATATTTTTAAACAGAACAAAAGAATATATTCTTATCTTCCAGAATCAAGTTGTAAGTGTGATATTAAACATTTCAAACTGATTTTAATAATTGTGAACCATATTATCCTTTTATATGTGATTGTAGCTTGTGGAAGAGGTAATGGTGGAAAAGAGTGGGCAAGATTCCAGCTAATGACAATATGGTGAATCAGATTTTGACTCCAAGGATACTAAAAATATAGTTCCATACATAATTTGGGTGTGATCCTCTGGTACTCAGTAGAATTTATTTTTAACTAGTAACATTCAGATCTAGGAACTGATAATAACCTTATGATGCTGTCCTATTATGTGATAGACAATACTAACATCATCCCAATGTTTATGTATGTATGTATGTATGTATGTATGTATGTATGTATGTATGCATGCATGCTTACAAATTTGGAAAAGAATGATAATTTCTCTGAAGAAGGAATATATAAATTCTGTTTGTCCATTCTGGGGTTTCAGTAACAATGAAATGTCACATTGAAGACTTAAGTACTATATGTCCAGGACTTACTTTGGGACAATTGTTGGACATGTGCTACATTACTATTACAATTAATCTTCTCATTGTTCCTATCACCCATCTCCTCCCACTTTTGACTGTATGACTGTAACTTATTGCTGTATACTTACAATTTATATTGATTGTTTCCTAGTATGATTTGATTGCTTATTTGTACCTTATGACTATCATTAAGTGTTATACCTTATGATTCTTAACAAATGTATCTTTTTTTTATGTACACTGAGAGCGTATGCACCAGAGACAAATTCCTTGTGTGTCCAATCACACTTGCCTATAAAGAATTGTAATCTAATCTAATCTAATCGAAGATTGAGATGTGTACTCTGCAAGAGTCACTTGGGGGGAGGGGGTGACTCTCAGAATCACAAAAGGGATAATAGTAAACCATAATTACAACCCTGGCTTTGAACAACCTTCTATATCCTGTATATCTGTTGAAATTGGAATGTTCAGCAACCTAGTTAATCTGGAGGTCACCATATTGGTCAAAAGCTGGCATAGAAAAATGTTAGTTGTAGTTTGAGCAGTTGTGCAAAGTTTCCAAGAGATCTGATTTAAAAAGACCTGATCAAATCACTCCCTCAAATTCAATCATTTCTGAATCATTCTGAAGCACCAAATTGAATCATGTGCTTTTGAATTACTTTGGAGAGATTAAAAGGTGATTTAGATTCAGTAGACATTCTGGTGCTTTCTGTTTTGCAGAGGCTCAAACTTTGTTGGAGCTGTCGTTCTTTATATGGGTAATACTGAAACAGGATTAGGCAGTAGGTCTTTTTGATACTGATAGGAATAGCCAGCCAATTTATCATCTCTACACACCCTAGAAGAGTGCTTAGACAGTCTGTGGCTCTGATATCAGAATTTGTTTAAGCAGGTTTAGGTCATGGGGGAGGAGAAGATGGAAAATTTATTCTGTCACTCCTTTTTATATGGCTTGCTCCTTCCTCAAATCTATAACCTTTCATACTTACCTTCCCTTAATCTTTTCAGTCTATTTGCCTGACTTGTAGTATAGTCACCATTAATCTTTATGTCCATTATGTCTGAAGTTCTTCAGCTCTTTCAGATCTCACCCTCATTCTTTCATGCCTGTTTTTTTCCTCCATTTTCCTATTCCATTTTCCTACACAAATAAAAAGAAAACAAAAGAAAATGTTCACTTCCTTTTTGCTAATTCTCTGCCTTGTCTTGCACTGAGTAAATCTTCGTCACTGCGGATCTGAGATAAGCATGCTTGCTGTTAGACCACTATAAAGACTACTTTAGTATTTGTATTGTATAAACAATGATGATAATCTAAACACTACTCATCCTTTAAAAATTGTTGCAGAGACAGCATATGACATGCCATTTTCAGAACAGATAACTTTGTCAATGAGCAAAATACAAAAGGATTTTTTTGGAGTAAAGCACTCTTTGTACAACTTCTCTACTGGCTTTTTGCTGGACATTGTGGAGTGTAGTTCTTTCCTCACTTTGTTATCTCTGCCTTTTAAAGTCAGGCAAAATATGTTTTATTGTTGTTAAATATGTGCAAAATATTAAAAGTATTAGTATCCTGTGATTTTGTATTTTTAAAAATGAAGCAGTTGCAGACATTTTAATGCTTTTTTTCATTATAGTATGTATGTTTCTGAGGAAATGATATAGCTGTTTTTTAAAAAATTGAAGAACAGTTCGATGTTTTAACCACTAACCATCCTCTGAAGCATAATCCTAATTCATATTTTTAGACATCCATGTTCAGGATGTTATCTAAGAATGACACACTATTAAAAATATTAATATAGCTAATATATAATGTATACAAAGGTCAAATTGTATGTTTGAATTAACACCTTCAATGAATTGATGCTGACACAATCTCTACATGGTACATAGTAAAATATGGCCTGCTTGTGAAAATTTGAATCCATATTCAAATTTATATATAATTGTTTACATATTTACAAATGAGAAACCGGTGAATATGACAGGTGCATAAATCTGAATGCTCTTCCAGTAGATTAAGTTATGTTTGAATATCTATTGGGTGATCTCAAATATGCAATGAAGGGAGACCTATTAATATTTACTAATATTAATAGTAATACTAATATTACTAATATGCAGGGAGACATATTAATATTTTTGAGATAGAACAGAGTGGGAAAAGAAAGAATAGAGTGATTTAGCTGGCTATAGAATTCTGTTATTTCTACCGAAGCACTGACTGGAAAAGTGAACATACTTCTGTGTTTGCCATATTCACTGCTTTCTAATTTTGAATCTATACACAGCTCCATGTAAATTATAACTGTATATCCAAACTTAGAGAATATCTATGCTTAATGTTGTATCACATAGAAATTATGTCAAGTTCTGTTCATTTACTGATTCGCTGATTTATTGATCTACAATTTGACCAGGGACACCTAAATGTTTGTATATACCTATACAGTAACAAGATTTACTCAATTTATTTTACATTGTACGATTGTTGCATTGTTAAGTTTGCATTAACCTTTTTAACTCGCTTCTCCATATCTTAAAATACCATTGAGCTAATGAAAAATGTTCAATTTGCCTTATTTTGCAACAGAAACATAGCAGCCTGCAGTAAGAACTGCATCCATTTCATAATTGCAAACTTATGTAGATTCATGGCTTTATGTTTTGTGGTTTTTACAATTCAGGGATTTGTTGCATTTGTTAGTATAATGCTATTTATGGAATTTCATTGATATAAATTTAAAGGCTATTTTATTCCACAGAGAGTTTCAATTTCAAAATTCTCTTCCCAGAGCTTTTTTTTTTTTAGATTTTCAAGAGAATCAACATGCTACAGTATTTATAAGAGTTCTTTTGATATGATGGTGAATTTCCCTTATATTAACTTAAACCAACATTTTTGAAATGTAATCAGTGTTTTTATTTAACATAACCCAAATATTTTATGGAGGAACTTGACTTCATTTTAATCCAAGTTGGTACTGGTGACTGTTTCTTTTGCAAACTATGTTAATTAGTCATAGGCTTACCATCACTTAAATCTCTAATTCTATATAATCCTATCTTCCCACGGCCGGAAGTGAATTGAGTTTTCCTCATTCTTAGAAAGTGAGTTGATTCGAAGAATGGGAAAAAGAAAAAGAACACAGACTAAAAGCTGTTTCAAACTTTTCCAGTTTTCTAAATTTGAAATTTGATATTGCAAATTGTAATTTCTTATTGTCCGGAAGAAATGTTATGGCTTTTGAATCCAGTATTTTGACTTCTAATCAAACCTTGTCAAATCTCAGATCAGACTCAGGTTTGATCCTGAGATTTTAAAACAGCCGACAGAATAAAACAAGACACCTGTAAATAAGGCATCCCAGAAACAGGATAAATTATATTAACAATATAAAGTTAAAAGCCACAATCCTGGCTTAATTATGATGATTACATCATAATACTGTAAGATTCCTTCCATAAAACATAAAACACATAGCATATATGCAGTCCCTTTATGACCTAATTGGATTTCACTTGGAAGTCTTATTTTAGAGCATTCTAAGCACATCGACAGATTTTAATGGGATGCACTCCCATTTTGCATAGGACTGCAACAGCAGATAGATAATAACTTCACTTCATAGCTTGTGCTCCCTTATAGCCTACTCTTAAACAGCTCCCTCATAAAATTTGAGTCTTTTCTCTGGAAAACACAAACCTGACACTCATTATACACAAAGGAATGCTTAATAACAGGCTGCTTTCTCAGAAAAGAGCAAGGTAGCAAGACATTAAATGTTTGTGTAGTTAGTTTCACTTCACAGTGAAAAATATTTCAGTGGATTGGATTAAGCCTGTCATTTTATGCTACTTGGAAGTTAAGTACCGTTATAATCGGTAAAAGTGTCTTTTTCAGATGGCAGAGCTTATGACTGAAGGGTTTGACATTCCTGTCACCATATATTTTATTCTGCAGATAAATGGATGAAACATTTTGCTCTACAGATTAATGGCTGCTTTAAATTTCCTTCCATTTGTGCATAAGGAGCCAAAAAAAATATATATGCAGATGCCAAATTCATGCCAGTTCGGGCTTCAGAGACAATATGAAGGAGAAACTCAGGAATATGAATTCATGATATTTTTTATATTATGTTTACAAATGTTTTAGATGGGATGACTTACACATAAGCAAAATAAATTATTGATAAAGAATTATAAAATCAGCACATGAAAGAACATTTTGACAGGAAATCCATCAGCTTTATTTTTCTGCCTTACTTGGTAGAAAATGTGTAGTGTAGATTACAGGCAAAAAATGGACAATGGCTGTTTTCACCTGACACACTAAACCGCAAGATAAGCATATTTTTGACCATTATGTAGCATAAATCCAGTCTTTGGGGTTAGTTTATGGCTCACGGTGTTCCCAAATTTGTCAAGATTAAGATAACTGTATAAACTACATCAAATGAGCAAACATAATCAGGTTTGCTAAAGAGTTTCAGATTATTTCCTTCTCCTTTGGATCTTCCTATGCTTTTAGGCTAACTGAATTCTGGCTTTTTTTCCCCTCCACCTCAAATGGTATATCACTCTCAATGGGCTAGTGGACTGCCACTTACATCTTTCATGTTTTTTAACTGCACAACAAAAAGAGATGCATATATATTTTGAGGCAAATAAAACTGCACCATCACAAGTTCCATCCTTTTTGTACATGCAACACTGCTTGACTCATAACCCTAACCCATCAGATCCTCCCCAAGAATGCCTTTGGATGGATGGATGGGTGGATTAATGAATGAATGAATGAACAAGAAAAGTGATTTATAACCATTTATACACTCAGAGGAGTCATTACAGCAGCTTACTTATTTCTGGGTGCTTACAAAAGTTGTAATCAAAAGACACAATCCCTTATTCACATACAATGTAGTTTAGATTTTTTTTAATGTACCCACAGCCAATCAACCCATAACAAAACCTAGAGAAAACCTTTTATTGAGTCTCCAAATAGGCTTTATGATATATGTCACCCAGGGTCATCTGTTGACATGGGCAGCTATACAAATCAAATCAAATCAAATCAAATCAAATCAAATCAAATCAAATCAAATGGCAAATGGTAATCTCACACTACTGCAGGAGGAGGATGAATTATATGAATTATATTAAGGAATAATGCCAATGTTAACATCATTCCAATCCTCCTGCTTTATTGAATGCCATGAATGATCACTCCTAAAAGATGGGAAGAATATTTCCTTACCAAATTCTTTCTGTGTTATTTTTTAAATCTCCAGTTTTTTTCTTTATGTAACATTTTTTGTAAACTGTCAAAATTGAACCAAACAAAATGCTCACTCCTGAGTACTTACTAAATTCAGGAACTGCAGCTATTCACAGGATTCACAGGGTTATGGTAAACCTGTTAGCCCAATTTGTGAATTTTGGCTAGTTTTTAATGTAATAACATATTTATACATCATTTAAAGCATTTTCCCCAAAACAACATAATAACATTGGAAGGGAAAGTATACTACAGCTCCAGAAAGCATAGAAAACAGAGCAATGGAGATTTATTCAAAAGTAAATTGCACTGTGTTAAAGTGTACTTAGAAATGCAGGTTCAGGAGTCAATAGCCCAACAGCTCACGATGTCATGCTTTGTCTTAAATTCATGCACCTGATATACTACAAAGACTTAATTGTATCTCCCATTCCTGATGGAAACAAAGATCAGGGTTTCTCTGCCAATAAATTATAGGTTTCAAGAAAACTTGTCCTGTAATAAGAGAAAGAAAGTGCTTTGTCCAAGTGACCCCAGAAGTTATATTGCTGCATGTTCCTTGATAATAACTTCTAGGGGCAATGCTATTTAGGTTTTATTACTATTAGAATGAAATACTGTTGATTTATTAATGAGTTTTGTAGCTTTTACAGGTTTTATGGAGTGAAAAGTGAGCAGTGCCTACCAGACACAAGCAATCAGTAAGCAATTATTAATTCTACCTAAAGCTTTCTATGTAGTTTTGCAGGTCTCCTTCACAGTTTCTTAACACTATGACTCTGTATCTGAAACAGGATGCAAAAACTTACCGAACAACTACTGTTGGATGCACTGAAGGTTTTGTTTTTCTACAACACAGACCCAAACACACAAGTAAGGCTTTCAGATATGCTCACAGGCAAAGGATAAGCTTTGAAACTGACTTGACAGATAGACCTTAAGAGAATCAGCTCCTGCCTATGAATGCCCCAACTCTTTAAGAGGGGTTATCACTTTACTTGATATCATATTATTATTGCCCGCAAATTTTATTATCACTAAATAAAATTATGTGAACTATTTGAGTAGTTTACATTTAATGCTGAAAATTAAAAATGTGGAATGCAGGCGAGGAAGTTCTCTTTCCTACTCTTAAAATGTTTGTTACATTTTACAAGCGGGATCTCTCTCTCTTCACCTGAATGCTGAGCCAGGTGCAAGATTGGACATGAAATATCTCAGAAAGGGATTTTATTTGAAAAAGGTCACTTAACAATGTACACTAAAGCCTGTCTAATCTTGCATGCCATACTTCCTTCCTGACATATTTCAGAAGTGGGTGAACTGAGTGTTTCTTTGTATTCTCTACTCACCAAAGGCATCTGAAACAGTGTTCTTTATGCTGTACGTATCATAGAAAGTAACATTTTCTTGCAAAAAACGTAGTTGTAACTTTTCTTTACATTCTCCTTTTCTTTTCATAGATAGAGCTTACGGCAGTGACTCAGATAGGTTCTGTTGCTCTTATAAGTCATGTGTTGCAAATAAAATACCATTGACCTATGTAGCAAGATTTTCATTTAGCTTCATACCAAAGGATAAGTGTTATCTTAAACATTAAGCTTATTTTATTATTAACCGTAGAAAGTTATCCTGTATGTAGTCATACTACAGTGCAGCTGGCTCTATACTGTGACTCTTCCAAATATCAGATTACATTTTCTAAAGGGGTTTTTTTTTGGGGGGAAGAGATGCCAGGGGCTGTACTCTTCTGTTGAACTATTGGCCTTGAGATAAAAGAACATTCTTCTGCAATAATTCTCTTAGAGGAATTTCTTGAGGTCACTGAACGGTCTGGAACACTCAATACTGTAGAAGCTACTAAAGCTATGCAAGTCATGACTTGAGCATGGCCAATGACAGAAGACCGCTGGGAATCAATCCCATTGAAACCATTGAAGTTTTTCTTTAAAGAAATAAAGGTACTCATATACAATGAGTCACAATGTATATAGGTTGCCGTGCTTCCATGACTGAGGATGACTGAGGATAAGATTACAAAAGTAGCCTGCAGCTTGAGAGAAAGGGTAGAGCTACTTTTATGAAAGGATGGAACAGCAAGAGAACCCAAATGGTATTAGAGTGAAATGACTTCTCTCTGGTTCAGATGCAATTTGGTTTAATATTTTCTTTGGAAAGCACCTTATGACATCAATTCTCAGTATATCCTTATAATTGCCTTCCCCAACTTATTATTCTCCATGCACTTGGAAATCCAATTTTCGTCGTTCTCAACCAGCACTGCTACTTGATAACAAGTCTTGCAGCAACTTATTTGAATAATTCCTGTAAGAGTCATAAATGAGAGGCTGATCAAAAACATAGGTCTCACTGCTTCTTCCGCTAAACTTTCTTCTTGGTCATCAGAAGGGCAGGGAATAAGGTTTTCCAGACCCTTCCTAGTGTTTAATTTAAATACCCGCTGACAGGCAACAGCACTCTAAAAGTGTTAGAAGAGAAAAAGTTCTTCCTTTCTCTGCCTGCTAGTACCTGTTTCAAGATCTTTCCCTCAACAGGGAGGGAAGGTTACAAGAAAGGAAGAGGAATGTGTTGATAAGTGTGACTTATGTGTGAATAGAGTGTGTGATATATGACACACTTGGGATGCATTCATATTAATATATAATTATTTAATTAACTACTAATAGAAATATTACTCACTCTAAATAAAGTCATTAGTACCACCGTAATATGGTTGAGTTATATAAATTGTTAGAAACGTTTTATACTAGTATAGAATTTGTGGCTAAGAGAGATTGATGTTCCAGTTCTGAAGGTCATATTTTATAAATTTTCATCTCCAAAAGATCTAATATTACTGTACATAAAAGTCAAGTGCTGAAATACCTCCAACATTTGGACATTTAATAATGGAACTATTCAGTATACTTAAATCCTTGTACTGAATTGTATACAAACTGTGAATAGACTGGGAAGTTCTTCACAGAACAGTCTGCCTAGATTCATGTTGAGTCTCTTGTTATTTTCAGCAGTGCTATACCTATCCACCACACCACCTGATAATATCTGCCTGAATCATTTGCTTTGTTTATTGCCTCAGGAAATGAATTCATATCCCTCCCTTTAGAACATCATTCGTCCAGAGATAAGACTGGCTCCCACTTTGTTGCTTTTCCACAGTGCCTTGAAGAGATGGTTTTGCTAGTGAGCGTGGACAACCCATTGGAACCGATCATTTGGCTTGTCTGATTGCATTGTTGCTCTCATGGGATGGGGTGGGATGTGGGGTGTTAAACTGAAATTTTAACTTGGATATTTAATGTTGTATCCCACCTGGAGTTGCTATGTGTGAGTTGGGCAGCTATATAAATTTGATGAATGGATAGATTTATAAATTTATAATAAATGGTTTGTAAGGTCTCCAGAACCAGTTCCACCACTGATTGATTGATTGATTGATTGACTACATCAGGTTGATTTACTATTAATGATCATCCATCACTAATTCTGTTTTGTGGGCAGAGTATTCCACTATCTTAATGCAGCGGAATTGATGTCCTTGCTAAAGAAGCCATGTTTGGTTCCAACCAATTTTAGCAATTAGAGTCCAGTATACAATATTCCATATTCAGCTAGGCCGATGGAGGTAATTTTAATTGAAAAGGATTATTTTGTTCCTTCCTAGTCTGAGTGTGAACCTGGATGGATAGTCTATACTAGGGATAGAGGCAGGGATCATGCAACCCTGTTCATCCTCCTGAATCCCTTGGTGGCTTTTCATACCGTTGATCATGATGTCTTGTTGGAGAAATCTGTCAACTGAGGAACCATTTTGTGATGGTTGCCTTTCTGGGAACTAGAAAGGCCCAGTTCTTAGGAATTGTTTTGGGACAGAATTCTACAAGATTTTACCTTTTCTTCCATGTTATCCCTCAAAGCTTTGGTAGTTGGGAAGGGGCACTTGCTAGTTTACTGATATCCCAACACTGTGACTTTTCCAAATATCAGATACTGCTGACACTTTGTGATACTTTTCTTTCTTTCTTTCTTTCTTTCTTTCTTTCTTTCTTTCTTTCTTTCTTTCTTTCTTCCTTCCTTCCTTCCTTCC
>JANHZT010004211.1:387116-400738 GCA_032468215.1 Stegonotus admiraltiensis | reverse complement strand
TGGAGGGGTTGAGTCGAAGCCTGTTCCTCCCCATCCAGACCCGCACGGCTTCCAAACACCGGGACATCACTTCCATGTGTCCATGGATACTAGCATCCAAAGCTACATGCCTCCAGGAGTTTCACACCTCCAAAATATCCATGATATTTTGCAGCTTTCCAACTTGGCAGTTTATACACGACTGCCACCTCAGTATGGAAAAAAGTATATTTTTAACAAAGCCTTCTTGGGAACAGAGGCTTTGCAAATATTAAGAAAATTAAAGAAGTTGTCAATGTTGCAGTGACTGACCAGGAGAGGGAGCCAGAAAATCATTTCTCTTCCTGCCTTCCTGTGAGCTAGTGTGCAAAAGCAACCTTTGAATTTTGGCAATTGAATGCACATCTTTCAATGTCTAAATTAGGATTGGGCGCTAGTTATAGAGAGAGCCAACTGGGGAATTCTGGAAACTGAATATCTGGATGTTGAGGCTATCTGAAGAGGGTCCATTAATCTATATCAAAATATGCTTGTGTATGAGGGATTTTGAATGTCCTTTTCAGGGCATCTCAATGGGGAAAGGATGTTTTGGTTTCTCAAGCGATGGGAGCCTGGTTGTCCACCTTCTCCGAAGTTTTGAAGCTAAATAATGCCCAATGCAATAGATCAGGATCAATACAGAGTGCTACAAATGGCATAAATTCTGCTTAGAGACAAGCCCATTTAATCTGTGAAGTGTATAAATTCTATGCAGTTTACAGCTAAGCATTTTTTGGGGAAAAAGGATTTTGGTTGGCCAAGATATTGATGTACAGAAATTCTGATTTTTTATAGCTGATTTTGGCAGTTAGTCAAAACGTCCAGCAATTGCAATGCAGGTAGGCAAAGGGGCAAAAAAATAATACAGCCTTTGAACATATCCCTTATATGTCCATTCTCAGGACTCTAGCTTGCTTAAGGAAATGCTTAAAAACCCTAGGCCTCCATCTTCAGGTCCAGAGAATGCCCATTTTCCATCCTCAGGTCCTAAAAGATGTGCAGAGAATGATGTAATCCCTAAAGGGCCCTTCTAACAGGAATGTATGCACTGCAACATTCTATCCATATTCCATAACACCATCCTTACACAATGAGCCATTTTCCTGGGAAGACAGAGCTTCTTTGATTTCATAGTCAAAATGTACCCTTGGGATCTTCCACCCATCCCTCTTCCACCCATCCCTCAGGAGCCAGGTCCGGCTCTTTATGCTTCGAGATCAGATCCCGAGTTAAACATGAGTCAGCAGTGTGAGGCAGTTGTTAAAAGCGCAAATACTATCTTGGGATGCATTGCAGGAAAATTGAATTCAGATCATGGGTTAAATGATTGGCTTGTGTCTAGGCCAATGTTTCTAAATCTTAGTTTTGAGATTTCAGTTCCCAGAATTCCCCATCTGACTATCTCTATAATTCTATGGTGAACCACAATGATACATGTCATGACATTATCACACAAAAGCTCTCAGGAGGGCAAAAAAAATCTCATGTGTTTAACAGTGATGGCAGCAAACACATCTTCCTTTCTGGCACTATTACATTTTTTTTTCCAAGACAGTGTTTCACAACCTTAGCAACATTCAGACCTCAACAACATAGACCTCAACTCCCCAAATTCCCCAACTAGCCATCTTAGAGTTGCTAAGATTGAAAAACACTCTCCAATGAGTGTGACAACTTTCATGTCTCTGGGCCTAGATATGAGGCATTTGGAGAAAAATACCATCGTATCCACTCAGTTTAGGAGCTGTCCTTTGAAGGGAAAGTTGGTAGCCATTTTTAAGAATCAGGCACTTTTTCTAAACATTATTAAACCCACACTTCACTTTGTCTCATTTTTGAAGGCAGAAAGAGAGCCCAGAATCAGTAGTGATATTCAAGAAATGGGAAATGGGAAATATTTCCTTGAAAGAAACGGAAAACCACATTTTTTTATATCTTCTGGGTCTAGCTTTATCTTCTGGGTCTAGCTTTATTCCTGGATGTCAGTCTCTTAGGAGTGGCCAAGAGCCCCGGGATTTAATTAAAAACTAAATACACCCATTCTTGTAGATCTGGCCTAAAGGGAACTTTACCCCAGGCCGTAAGCCAGTGACGGTGAACCTTTTGGGTTTGGCATCTCAAAAAAATGGAAAAATGCCTAATTTGATTCTGATGGTATGTCACGCCCTCCCCGCTCTCAAACAAAACAAACAATTCTCCATCTCCCCCCTCCCCATCTAGGTCATCCTGAACAGTAGCACTAGGCAGTAGCTCTGAGGCTAGGCCTGAAATAGAGGCCTTGACTTCAGCCCTAACACCACTGCTGCCACGCAGAGGGCAACCTGGTACCATTAGGGAAAGGCATGATTGGCCCCCATGTCCTAGAGCTCCTCAGGATCTGCCATGTGCCACTTTTCTTCAAGCACTGTTCTTTTTCTGTTGATAGGCCCCTGTGGCCTATCCACTACCTTTGCAGTGATGAGCTATACGATCTTAAAGACAAGGTTATGACGTATGACGGTTTTACAGTACTGGGGAAATGTAAATGCAGCTGGTTTCTGTCTCAGTTGAGGAGAGGCAGAACTGATTTTAAAGATCCCCTATCTGTGCTCTAAAATCTCACCTCCAGATTTTTCCTTATGGGACACTGCATTTTTCTTAAGAATTAGCTATGAGCTGGGATTGTTAGATCAAAACCAAATATAACTCATGTTCTAGTTCATGAGTTTTGCATATTCTAATTTGCATATTCCTGAGTTGCTAAGTGAGTCATTTTCTTCCAGAAGGAACCTAGATTAGTATAGCGAGAAAAGGATATTGTAGTAATAACAAATGACAGAACTAATCCAGAAGGGGATTGAAAAAGGTCAAGATGGCAGCATAATGACACGATTGAAGCCTCACTCCTTTTAATTTGGGTCCCAGTGGAGTGCATACATTAAATATCATTGTACTGAAATAACATACTTATTGTACTAAAATGGAACAATAGAAGGACTATATAATTAAAGTTATATGCTAAAAGGATTGAGCTAGTTTTATATTAACATTTTATGGATATATTTTTAGTTTCAATAAACATTACTCACTTATTCATTATATATTGTTTTCTGATTTTCTTAGAGACAACTTATTCACAAGACTTTCTCGCCTGAAGTACCCATACAGAATATTGCTACTCCTTCTCCAGCCCTTAGTCAGAGCAAGAAGGGACATGGCAAATCTTTCTGGGAAAATGACGCTATACATGAGGGCATGCAAACCTGATGTAGGGTTAAAATATGACATTGTAGGTTGGAGAAATAGAGAAGAATTATAGGGAAGACCTGGACACACAAAGACACTGGAAGAGGCTGATCAACTGTGGATCTAGCACAGGATCCATTCCTCTCAATTATAGCATCTGGTTCTTCCTCTTCAGCATAAGAACTGCATGTAGACATCTCCCCACTAGCATGGGACTCTCTTTCTCAGCTATAGGCTGAATCATCTCTGCCTGGAGCAAGATTAGTCCTTCTATTAATTATCTTCTATAGACCCAAATATTTCTGTTCCAATGCTGGTTAGAGGACACCTACATTGTGAGACGATCAAATGTCATCCTGGATTTTTGCTGTGAAGTAAAAACCCTTATCTATCAGAGAGATGGAGGATTTGTCCTAGAAATATTGACTCTGGGCTTAAATGTCCCTGTAGGGTCATCTGTTGACTCTGTAGCTTAGCTAAAGTGTCATGGAAGACTGGGACAGCATGTGGGGCATTTACAGGGCAGGTGTCAAAAATTTAAGAAGACAATCATAATTATACAATCAAAGCCTTTGACTTTCTTTGAAACTGTCTCATCAGGGGTGAAATGCTACTGGTTCACTCTGGTTCGGGTGAACCAGTAGTGGCGATGGCACTTGGTTTGGTGAACCGGTAGCAGTGGCAGCGCAAGGCTCCGCCCACCTGCCTGGATGTCATTACTTCCTGGTTTTAACCAGGTAGTAACCTGTTTTTTACCCTCTGCACATGCACAGAAGGCTTTGCGCATGCGCAGAGGATCTAAAATTGGACGTCAAGATGACTCACGTGCACTTCCGAACTGGTAGAGAAGGTAAGTAGATTTCACCCCTGTGTCTCACCCTGGCAGATGTCCTAGACAGAATGGTCTGGTTTATATATTCCACTAAGCCATGATTTGTTTAACCATAGACACTTTAGGTGCTTCAAAGGCTTTGCTTAAACCCTCATGGCAGGAAAGCATCTATAGCTTGCTTGGAATGTAGGAAATCCCATCTTGTCCTCTAGCATTAGGACCAGAGTCCAAAGGAGAACTTCTGGAGAATGTTCATCTCTCCCTTCTGGTGAACACTCCTTCCTTTCTTCCTCCCTCTGTCTTTCCCTTCCTTTGATTTATGTGATGCTCCAAAGTGGTCAAGTAGGAAGGGCTGCGATTCAAAAGATGTGCTGATCTTACCCTCTCAAAGCTCCATGGTGATAGAACCTTTCCAGATATCTTAGTAACTTTATATGGTTTTGGGTAGTGACTTTACTTGGCCGATATCTAGCTTACAGAGGAAAACAAGCAAAACTTTGTGAAATTTGAAGAACTACATGTCCAAGCTCCACAAGCTTTCCAGTACATTCCAAGACATGAGTGTCCTCCTAGTCCCCAGCTTCAAGAGGAACACACTGGTTTATAAACATATTGTCATAGATCTCAGCTTGTAGGATGGATGGATATTTCCTCCTCACTTCTCCCCAACATACACCGCACCAGCTCTGCTATTCTGCTGAAAGCACTTGAAGCATTCAATGGCAACTGATCATAGTAATCACTTGAACACAGTTACTTACAGTATGCTGGACATGGACCTTACCAACTTGGGCAGATCTTGGAAAACCCTGGATTGCTTGCTTTTGGATCCATGTAACAGAAAATATATTTCTTCACTGTGTTGCCCAACTGTGAGCACCTGCAACAGTTGTAAGTTTAGCCTTCAAAAGACTTAGTATATGATAGCACTTTAAATATCTGAAAGGAAGACACATTGAAGATAAATCCCCTTCCATCTTATTCCAAAATGCAAAATATATGACTGTGGATTTAATATACAGAAAGGGAAATTTCACTTGAATGTTAGAACCTTTTTCTCCTAACGAGAACATTTTAAGGGTAGAAGTAGTTCCCAGAAAAACAACTGGTTCCCATTCACAGAATGTGTTGAAATAGAGGCCAGATAGCCATCTACTAGAAATGCTTTTAAATTCCTGCTCTGAGCAGGAAGTTAGGCCCCAGGGCTAAGACCACTTTTGCAAATCTATAAAATGTTGTAATAGTTACATTCCAGGAAAGGGAAATAGAGTGAGTCCACTTTTTAAACCCCAGAATAACAAGGTTCTTCATCTTTGAAGATCTTCATCTTTCAATTATCCTTATCCTTATCTGAATTTATACAGGTAGTCCTCGACTTACGACCACAATGAACAAAGCCCAACATTTATATTGCTAAGTGAGAAATTTTTTAACTGAATTTTGCCCCCCTTTACAACTTTTCTTGCCACATTTCTTAATTGAATCATTGCAGTTATTAAATTAGTTATGCGGTTGTTTAGCGAACCAGGTTTCCCTATTGATTTTGCTTGTCAGAAGGTCGCAAAAGGGGACAAGACACAGGGACACTGCCACCATGATAAATGTGAGTCACTTGTCAAGCATCCGAATGTAAATCACGTGACTATGGGCATGCTGCAATGGTCATAAGAGTAAAAAAGTGGTCATAACTCACTTTTTTCAGTGCTGCTGTAACTTCGAATGGTCACTGAATGAACTGTTGTTAAATCGAGGACTACCTGTATCATACATAGTTGGCCTTCACTTTGGGAGAATATTCTGTACTTCTATAGAAGTAAGCATCGCTATCTGTAGCAACTACTTGGGTGGATTTGCACATTATAGAAGGCTAAATAAACTGGTTGGTCTCAGTTTATTATGTTAAGCAAACACAGCTAGTGGGAAAGAAAGTGCGCCAGCCAAAAACTTAATCTCACTCTTTGTCCCTGTTTAAATACATGAGAAGGATTGTTTCCTCAGAATTTAACAATGTTCCTAAATGACCTATGCAAAGTTATTCATCAACTATAAAAGGAGATCATATGTACAGTCAATCTGGTTTCTTGTAGCTATTTTTAGAAACAGTATTTATATTGTACTTCTACAACCTATCAAAACCAAACAGCAAAAGCTGCCTTAAAAAACTAAACTTAGTATTTAATGTTAACTGCAAAATAACTACTAGCTAGTCCAAATGTTTGAAGGAAACATCTACGTGGATATTATTTGCATGATGAATATTGTCTTTATAAATCTGATATTTTTATTTGCTGCTTCTAAGCAATTAAATGCATCATCATGCTACTTGTTTGATATTATTCCAGATTAAAGAAAGCCTTCCCCATATTTAAGAATTATTGATTATATACATAACATTGCCAGTTCATTGAAAACACCAGCTTATTTTTTAATGAAGCAACTCTCCATTTTTAAAAAAAATGTTTTGTTTGAAACTGGATTAATAAAAACTGTATGGTAAGAAAATAAAACATTTTAAAAATGCTTTCATTATCACATAAAGCATATATTTAGGAGGAAAAAGCATTGTTCAGTGAAATGATTATAAACATTAAAGATCTAAGCAAATAAGAGCACATTCATTTAAAAAAATACCCAGAATTGTATTACTGTACTTTATTTATCTATGGCTTCTTTTCTCTCACTCCTCAAACAGAGGCCTGTAAATAGCATCTTCTTCATCAGGCCAAAGGTCTATGCAACATGTTACCTAACTGCCACGTGTTACCATCCCAAGTAAAGTTTCACTAAGAGAAAATAAAGTTCCCCCAGGCAGATCTGGATGAAGAAAGGCAGAAGGTATAGGTATTTACATCCCAGTTTTAATGCTATGATGCAGATTACAGGGCATTTAATAGGAGACTTACCTCCTAGTATGTATATTTAGGTTTGCAGAAATACGGTGGAGCTTATTCAAACTTGAACATCATTAAATTGAAAATAAAATTTCAATCCAAGCCAGAGAACAAGCTTTCTCTGACTAAGATTACTTCAAAATAAATGTTCATAGAAAAGGCTGTAATAGCTGTATTAAAACCTAATCCTTTATATATTTATCAGGAACTAAAGCCTTATAACTCACATTGTTCCTTTCAATATTATCAAATTGCTACTGTGTAGGCCAAGGGGGAACCACGCTACCTTGTGAAATGATCCACCCATATTTAACTCCTACATGTCTCTTCATGAAATCTGACCAACAGCCTTTCTTTAAGGCTCAGTGGAACCACTTGCAACAGCTTCTTCAGCTGCTCCTGTTCATTTAAGAGTAGCTTCGGAGTAAACCATTTAACTTATTAAGCTCTTGGGGTTGAGAGGATAATAAATCGATGGATGTTAACTGTTTAATTTTGTTTGTTGGAGTGTTAAAGGAATAGGAAAGATTATCTTTATGAAAGGCAGAAAAGATAATCATTGTATTAAAATAATAAATCTGTGACCCAAACTACAATTGTGGAGTAGATTATCAATGGGTCTTTCACACTAGGAAGTATTCCAAGACTTTTGGTCGAAAAAGCCCACAGGCGATTCAAGCAAGCAGCCTTTCTTTCTAATGATTAGCAAACAGCTGCAAGAACACCTGTCTCCGATTTACAGATGTGCCAAACCTTTTTTCTTCTTTGTGATAAAAGGGGGTGCTTCCTTTATTTCCCTCCAGCTTGTCTCTTTGCCATTGTCTGTTTTGTGCTAGGAAGGAGCTGTGCTGTTAAAAAGAATTTAGAGCTGTCCTTTTCTTGACCAGGATCCTGTGAAAATATGGGGACGGTAGAGAAGGTGTTCTGCAGGTAAAGTGGATTTAGCAGAAAAGTTTTATTTTTCCCCCTTTTTTCCTTTTATTTGATTGTAGTCTTATGCATGTGTCTGAATATGTGTGTTGGGCTATAACTATATGTGTGTGTGTGTGCGCACACACAAACATGCATTCTTTTTTCCCTCATGCAGAATTTTGCTGATGCTTCTTTTACTGCAGTGTGAAATAGGTTGGATGCAAGAAGCAGTAAATTCTCCAGGTTGGTGAACTCCACACAGTGTCTGAGGTTTTCTAATTTAAATCAGGGGCAGGGCTAATACTAGTCAGCATGAGCATTTGGCAATATTCAGGGACACAAGGGCAAATCTTCATCCCCCACCCCTACATTTTTCCTGAGACCTTCCCCAGCTATTCTCTTTTGCTAGAGGAGAGAACTATGAGCTGCATGTACGATCATTCATGTCTCTGAACAGTCTGCAGCCCTTAGAATTGGTAAAGAGCACTCTACTCTGTTCCCAATTGAAACCACATTCAATTCTGTCAAGAATTTGAGACATAGGATGTGGCCTTACACAATTATATCTTTTAGCTAACTTTTTAGAACTTTAGAAACTGGAGAATTTAACATTGTGACCAGATTATGACTTTTATAACGAAGTTTCCTCAACCTCTTTCTAGCTTTTATAGAAAGTACCTGCCTCTCCAGCATATTTTGGATGAAGCTAGACAAGTCCTTTCTTCAGGAGAAGTTTTTCACGATAGAAGTAATTGGTGAGCTATCTGAGATGTTAAACAGAATATTGCTTGTGCTTGCAACTTGAGCAAGAAGTTAATATTTTCACATTAAAGTTTTATTGCAATGAAGGTTATGGTGAAAATGTGCTTAGCATTCCAATTCAGATAGAACAGTCATGTTAATTTGAGAGGTGCCTTGAGGTCATAAATATTGGAGAAGTGGCTGGAAAAGATTTAATGTAAATACTGTGACTTATGTCCTTGGGTCAGATGCTGAGATAGTAGTCTAAACTTGGGACTTGTACATTGACATCACTGCATGCTTACTATCATTCTCCATTGCAGGAATTATTAGTTATGCCATGGGATTACAGAGCTCTAGAATTAACATGTTCAAACTCTAAACTGGTAGCGAATAGTGAAACACATAGAAATATAATCTGTGATCTTAAAACCTAGATTAATGTTTGCCTTATATGGTGACCAAACAGCAATAAAATAGGAACTAAGGGTGTTTAAAGTAAATCCCCACTTACCATCAATAATTGGGAGCAGTAACTCCATTGCCAAACAAAATATCACATGACTGTGCTGAGCTACAATGGCAGTTGCAGCAGCTCTGGTTGCTTGCTGGTTATTAAGTGAATTCCATGCGGTTAAATATAATATCATATGATTGCCATTTGTGACCTTCTGCCAGCATTTCCATTGACTTTGCTTGTTGGAAGCACACAACAAGGTTGCAAATGGTGATCGCATGACAGCAGGATCCGGCAAACATTGTAATTGCAAGTTGGTTCCCAAGCACACAAAACATGGTCACATGACTGTGGGGATGTTGCAATGGTTGCAACTACAAGGACTGGTTGTAAATCTTGTTCAGTAGTAATTTTGACATTTGCTGAATGGTTGGTCATTAAACAAGGACTTACCTATAATACCTTAGGAGAGAAAAATACAACCAGAGCATATTGATAAGCATTGTATTTTAAACCAGTATTTAAAGAATGTCATGAAACTAAGGAATACGTAGTTCATCAAGTTCCATAAAGCACGTATAAGAAGACTATGAATCTGAACGGTGTTCCTGAACGTATATCTCCCAATGAATCATAATGATCAATGGCAGGAGATATTGAGACTTATTGTTCTGTACCATCTGGAGAACTAATTTTTTTCTTCTATCCATGGGGGTGGGGGTGGGGGGAATGCTTTCTTGTCTTGTTGGTTAGGCTGGCTGCTATTTTAGCTTGACTATAAGATATTCTTTTCTATGCTTCCAGACCCATCTGGTGTTCCATTTTTGGTGGACCAGATGTTGGGAGCACGTTGTGGCTATACTCTGTCAAAGGATGTGTGGGGAAACCCCATCTTCCGGGCTTCTTTCCTTGGCTGTCATGTTATAAATGAGGTGAGCCCAGGTACTATTCAGTTACCCCCAGAATAGAAAAACCTAACATTTTCTTAAGCATTGGTAGGCATAAAGAAAGCAATGGTGTACATGACAGATAAATGCATAAAACAATCTGTGATCTTAAAACATAGATTTATTTTTTAAAAACTGCTTGCCTTATATGGTGACCAAAACAGAGAATAGCAACTCTTTTGATTGTTTTTATACAAAATTATGTTTAAAATAATCTCTTACTTTAAACTGAGGTATCTGCTTTTGACATGGACAAATGCCAGGATCTCTAGCACTGAAGGGAGCTAGAAAAGGAAACACAGAGGCTGAATTTAATTTAATACAGTTAAATGGAGCAGAGACCCAAACTAGTTATCTGCAACTCAAGATGAGACATAGCATCTGTGGTTTTTATTCTTGGCTTTCTTACCTCCTGCTATTTTAAGAATATGAGGCCCCCTTGGATCGTCAAATGGCAAGTATCTTGCAGAGAGACAACTTCTGTTGTATCAGAGCCCAACACTGACATATAGATAGGAAAATTAAACTAATGGATGTGATTAACAACTTTATCATTTTTGTGCATTCCTATCTCAAAGACAAGAGTCAGTTTGGTATAGTGGTTAAGGCATCAGGCTAGAATCCAGGAGACCATGGATTTGAATTGCATCTTAGGCACAAAGCCAGTTAGGTGACCTTGACCCAACCAGTCACTTTCAGCTCAAGGGCAAATCACTTTTGAAAAAAACTTGCCAAGAAACCTGAAGAAACTTGCTCAGGCAGTCTCTGAGAATCACACACAATTGAACAACAACAACAACAAAACAATCCTAAATACAGTACATTCTAGAGATATGTTTGCCGATCTACGTGTGATATATACACTGGGGGGAAAAAATCAAGTGTGCCAGGTCTGCATAGGATCTGTTGGGAGTTTCTGTTTTTATGAAAAGATGTTAATATATTTTAAGTTGTTTTAATTTTTGTGCTTAGTCACCTTAATCACTAGTGAAAGCGGGGTGGGAAGCTGAAAACAGACACAGGCTTGAAAACATGCTTTTAAAAAGCAATTGTCAAGACCCATTTTGCAAGAGAACACAAAGCATTGTGCTACAGTGGAGGATCAGTATCTGCTGATTGTGACAAATCTGTTTAAAGGTTGCATATCATGCATGAAGAGGCAGACTACAATAACCAAAGCAATCTAAAATGCAGTGGGTTCAGTCCAACTAGCTAGAGTAAACTACTGTCATACAACAGAACTTCCCTTTTATATTTCTCAGTCCTAGAATTTTTTGAGCAGTCCCATAGATTTGAAGGGGGGAGGTTGCAATATGAGGGATATCTCTTCCCCCCCCAACCTTATTACCTTCTTAATAAGGTAATTAGATGGGTACAAGCTAATAAGCCTATAAATAAATCAGGGGTATGCAACCTTGACAACATTAAGATCAATGGACTTCAACTCCCAGAATTCCCTAGCCAGGATGGCTGGCTGGGGAATTCTGGGAGTTGAAATCCAGGGTCATAAAGTTGCCAATGTTGGACACCCCTGATCTAAATGCTGGCTTTCTCAAGAACTTTGTGGCAGGAAGCATTCCCCATTGTTAAATACGGTACTCCCACCAGTGACATTACAGATGTTTTTTCAATGATTGCAGAAAGATGAACAGTTCTCTCTCACTGTAAATATCAAAGTATCGTTATTTGAAGACCTGCAGGCAGCTACTGTTTACCAGCATCCCATGCGCTGCTCCTATTTCTCATGGGCTCCAAGGGAAATTCTGTGTGAAGAGAATTACATGGAGGTAAGACCTGGGTCATATGCCCATTGAGAGTATAGGCAATTTGTTGAAAACAAAATGTCGCTGTGACAATGATTCCCTGGCTCTAGTTTTGCTAGCGATAGTCTTATATCTAATGGTTGGGCAGATATGTATTATTGTCTTTCTACTTAAATATGAATAGGAAAATATTCATCATTTTAATTTCTCTAAAACCACAAGAATTCGAACAAGTTTGGATTTTGTAATAACACTATTGGATTCTATATTGAAAATGCCTCATTCCATTTCAAGGTGTCAGTGAAGACTGATGTCCCGGGAATTTCAGATGCTGAATTGATGTCGGCACTACCAGAGGTACAGTAGGAAAATTATTTAATTAAATACCTTCCTCAATCGGTAGATAATTTATAAACAAAAACCAAACTGATTCTTTTTAATTTCATTTAAAAGGCTTCTAAATTGTATTCCCCGCCCTCATTTTTTGACTAGATTAGGAGTACTGCAGTTTACTATCAAGGTTGCATAGAAAACTCTATGCTGCCCGTGCTTATGGGACTCAGAGTAATATATAAATGTTAATAGTAATAATCATAACCTATGTCATAAAATATAGTTGGGAATTACAGTAGTTTTGTACAAAAAATGAAAGGTCTTATTTATTTAGCAGATTATTGAAAGTTAAAATATTAAGACTTTCTAATAAGAGAAATCCAAATTTTGTATATGACACAAGCTCCTATGTAGAATTATTCAACAATGGCTTCCAATTTGACTCAAATTCTATTGTCAGATTTATTTTTGAAGTATAAATTTATTTGGGCATCACAATATAATCCCACAATTTAATTACCCATTTTTCTGCAGAATCAACTTTATATACTTTCCAAAAAAAGCTTTGCATTTACCTTGTTCAACGCTTCTTCAGTATAGCTTGTGGAAGTATAAGACTTAATAATTTTTTTTAAAGATGGAAATAGAAAGCTTTTAGAATTTGTTTCATTGTATATCATTTCCCAAAATTGTTGAGTTTTACACCATTGCTACCAAATATGGAAAATGATCAAACTTGCTCATTACATTTGCAATGATTTCTAGAAAATGAACTCTCCATTTTAGCAATCAATATTTGGAGTAAAGTACCCATAGAAAAACATTTTATATCAGTTTTCTCTAAATATTTAATGTGAATTTAATATTAGTTATTCCATTGAAATTCTCAATGTGACATTAATTATGTCTAAATTCTGTCTCAGTTGAAACCTATAGTCTTTAACTTTAGCAGTTTCTGAATCATATTTTAACAGGTGTTTATAAATAAAGCCTACCAAACGCTCCAAATATTGTGTTACAGTTTTGAAATCTAATTAAGTCTTCCAGTATTCTCCTTGTCTTTATAATTCTTTTAAAATTATACTGTCTATCTGAAGATACTAAAGCCATCAGATAGTTCTTGCTTTTCAAAGAGGAAGTGTCAAGCACCCAGGAAATCAAGAGATTCAGGCAGTTCAAATTGAGTATAAAAATGTATTGCAAGCTTAATCTCTCTACAAGAATCTGGCCAACTGGCCATTAAGGGAAATGCAGGAAAGATCAGAGAGACATTCAAGATGGGCTGGACTTAGATCTCTTGTGGGCGTGCAGGGACTCATAACTTATGACATGTTTGACCCCTCCATTGGGCTAAGCCTGATCATCTCCTACAGGAAGTCTTAGAACCGTGATGGCGAACCTATGGGACGCGTGCCGGAAGTGGCATGCAGAGCCATTTCTCCGGGCACGCGAAGCCATCGCTGGTTGTTCTTCCGGGTTCCGATATGCCGGCCATCTGATTTT
>JANHZT010004211.1:295665-306389 GCA_032468215.1 Stegonotus admiraltiensis | reverse complement strand
TGCTTAATGCATTGTAAGCCGCCCTGAGTCTCCGGAGAAGGGCGGCATATAAATCAAAGCAAAAAAAAAAAATTGTACTTCATGGATTGGTGATTCCCAGATACAACATCTGAAAACGAGGTCCCCTGTGCCTTTTTTTCAACCACATTTTTGAATAACTTGTGGCAATTTTTTTCATCACTGCCTTGTTATTGTTCAATCGTCTGACATACTTCACCATTCCATTTTTGCTGCCCTCGGGGAACTAGAACAAGAATGATGGAGAACTGAAGGCGGTTGAATTTAGTTGAATGGCGCACCGATGTTTTTTACACACACACACACGTATATATATTTATTTACACACACACAAACATATCTGAACATAGGAGTTATTTACACTCACAGTACAGATAGTCCTCAATTTACGAACATAAGTGAGCCCAAAATTTATGTTGCTAAGTGAAACATTTGTTAAGTGAGTTTGGCCCCATTTTTATGACCTTTCGTGTCACAGTTGTTAAGTGAATCATTGCAGAAATTGTTAAGTTAGTAATGTTGTTAAGTGAATCTGGCTTCCCCATTGACTTTGCTTGTCAGAAGGTTGCAAAAGGGGACCACATGACCCCAGAACACTGCAACCGTCATAAATATGAACCATTTACCAAGCATCCAATTTGTCATCATGTGACCCAGGGGATGGTGCAATGGTCGTGTGAAAAATAAGTCACTTTTTTCAGTGCCGTTGAAACCTTGAACAGTTACTAAATGAACTGTTGTAAGTTGAGGACTACCTGTAAATTATAAACATTTAAAAATATTGTTTTTCTTTGCATGATTCTCACTTCTTGGCTTAAGTTCTGAAGTGATACATGCTTTATGAAACACATACTGATTTTTGCCTCACTTCACCTGAAAGAAAGGCACCCCAGTGATGAAAGTGATTATGTCTCCTTATAAACAATATAATAATGTCAGTTCTTGGCGATCCACAGATGTTTGTTACAAAAACCTCCAGCTGGAGAACCACGTATGGGAAACTCTGATGGGAAGTGGCAATTAAATTCTTTGCGAAAAGAAAGGATTGGCTTCTTTTGGAAGGGGAAAAAAGATACACCGGCAACATTTATGAGATTCTAATTCCATTTATATTGGCAGATTTCATATTATGTGAGAGTTTGAGCAGGAAACAGTTTTAACATTCTGGCAGCTTAAAAAAGCCTCCCTCTCTGGCACCGAAGCGTAACGTATTATCCTCCATCCATGACCCAATTCCTTGCCATAATCCTAGTAAACATGAAAGAGCAGAAGTTCGTGTAATGGCTTGCAAAGGAAGCAAGCTCAGAGCCTTCTCACCCCTATGAATGAGTCATCTCAGAGCTGGCTGGCTGCCTACTGGCTCATTATGCCATCCACACCGAGTTTAGTCACATCCATGTGCTGATTCATTCTCTATCCAAAAGAGCAGCAACATGGATCAATTTAGGTGGCTCTCCACATTCTTCCTAGCACAGGGCATGGCATAATCAAGAAAAAGGCAAAGAGCTTTAAATGGGAGGGATCAAAAAAAAAAGGAGATACGAAAAGAATGGCACAAATCGTCTACAATTTTGTGACTAGCCATTAGCTAACCAGCCAAGATTCCTGCAATCCTCTTAGATGCCACCTACCTGACCGATTGATGGTTTTGACAAGTTCCTCAGACCTTACCTAAATATTATTATGGAGGGACACAATGCAGAAGAGTAATTTTTAAAGCAATCTATGAATCACATCTATGAAGCTATTAGGGATGCATTAAATACAAAAATGAATTAAACTTCAATTATGAAAACTCCTAACAAACAATTTGCATGTAATTCCATATGTTCCGAAACCTTAGTAGACTTATGGAAATCATGAGTAAGAGACAGTCACTATAGGCACCCAAAATCGAAATTATCTTTATCACTTTCTTTATTCTTTATTTCTTTATTTTTATCTCACCTTCATCTTTATAAATAATTCAAGGCAGCAAACATACATAATACTCCTTCCACCTCCTATTTTCCACACAACAACAATCCTGTGAGGGGAACTGGGCTGAGAGAGAGTGACTGGCCCGAAGTTACCCACTCAACCTTCATGCCTAAAGCTGGGCTAGAACTCCCAGTCGCCTGCTTTCTAGCTTGGTGTCTTAACCACTAGACCAAATTGGCTGTCATTTCTTGTCCTATGTCATTATAAGGAAAGAAATTCTTTTCCACTGATTCTTTACAGAGGGAACAAAAAATATTTGCCTTCTTTCTTCTCTATGTCATTAGTTACTTCAAGTGTTCTCTCCTTAAGTGCAAGCAAGAAGTGTTGACTTTTGTACACAAGCTTCAGATTCGGTACAGGTCCACAAAGCAAGCTTGGGCAAGAGTCTTGTTTTGCAAAAGAAACTGTACTTTGAACCAGCTATAATTTCCAAATACTTCACAGAGGTGACCCCTAATAGATTTGAAAGGAGAGAGTGTCAAGAACAACTTTCTTCACCTCATAACGTAAGTACATCTGAGGTACCAGGCAAAACTAGGCAATAGAACTCCTGTCTGCTGTGACCATCTGGTTTTTCAGAAGCAGTGTTTGAACCAATTACCATAACTGGTGTTTCAAAATGAGGGCACCCTCACCAGAACTCCAACTTCTTTGTACTGTACTTCTAACAGTGAATTCAGTCAATGGTTTTAAGACGAATATAGTCTCTTAATCTAGAGGATTCTAGATTTTAGAATCTAGAGGGCAAACTAGACCTTTGAAGAACCTACTCTTCTAGTGGGGTTTCATGTTTACTTGCTCTGGCAAAAAGAAATAGTTGATATGATAAAGCAATTTTCTTACATGAACCAAAACTCCAAGTAGGATATCTTAGTTAAGATTACCAAATTCTTTTCAATAATCCACTAGAACCAACAGAGATATACATTACCAATTCTGTTATTCAACTAGCCACTTTTATTCAAGGCAGTGTAGAGCTTTGATACCAATATATCTCCCAGAATCTTAGTAAACAGGAGAAAAAGGGAACTGATCTGAGACTGGCTAGCAGTTGTTTAAATTGCTAGACATAATGTCAAAGGAGAATGGAGGAAAAAGAAGAAGAAGAGTAGCTTCAAAAGCTGTTCATGAAAATTTATACAACTTTTTTCTATTTACGACTAACAAAAAGGCACTGCAACGAATTTCTAAAAGCGGAGGAATAAAAGGATCATTGGTCTACACTAGACCATTGGAGAAAAAAAAAGTTGTTTATCTCCTTTTTGGTACCTTCAGAAGCTTTTGATGAAAGGAGGTTCTGGGAGGAAAGGAGCTGAATAGCCAAGTACAGCTTCAGGTATTTTGGGAAGACGTTAAGTAGGCTGGTCATAATGCTCTCAACAGTACTTCTTAGATGTCTCAGTGCCATCTACCAGTTGGGCATTTCAGCAGCAATTACGCTCCTCTGCCAACTTTTCCTTCACCCTCAGGTTGATCATCAATCTCCAAGACAAGCAGAGGGAGCACATGCTGGCAGAAGCAGTACTTTAAGGGCCTGGGAGCAGAGAATACGATCAATGCAAATGCAGAAATGCCACTAGAAGCCCAAGTAGCATCAGACTCTGGGAGAAAAAAGAAAGTTTTCTTTCCTGATAGACTTTGGCAAGTTACATGGGCCAATGCTTCTGGTGGCAGGAGGCTGATATTATGCAACTAGTTTGGAAATGGTTTGTCCTGGCCTTCTTCCCAGGGCTGAGAGAAAGCAGCTGGCCCAAGATCCCCCAGCTGGCTTTGTAACTAAAGCATGACTAAGGCAAGATTCAGGGTCTTTCAGTTTTTGCCCGGGGCCTTTATTTGCCATACCTAACTGGTTCTCAAGGTTGGTTCTACTCAAATCATAAGCCTATTTTTGAAACATTAAGGAGAACCTGTTTTTTTTCCTGGAAAATGATGAGCTCGAGAAAACTAAAATAATTTTGCTGGGTTGACGCACTCCTTTTCCATTGTTAAAAGAGAAATGAATCAAAATCTCAACCATTGCTCCGTTCTATAAACATCTTAGCTTTGATTTGCTCCTTGAGCTGAAAATGAAGAGGTTGGACTGTATTTGCTTTAACTTCTTATCCACAAACCCAAGTTACCTGGATCCAGAAAATGTACATCCCTGGATTGGTTAAATGACCTTCACTTTACTTACTCCATATTGCACAATGCTCAAACATAATTATTTTGAATCAATTTTCAGATATAAAGTTCCAGTCATTTCCTACAGCCTAAATATCAATAGATAGATGATCATCTCTCTGTTTGGCTTTATGCAACATGCTAAATCCTAAACTCCAGTATATAAAATATAATGGCTATGATCATATATCATGCTATTCTCAAACTTATTATGCTGGTCTGATTCACACAACCTGCTAAAACAATGGCACAATTCCAACGAGATGCAGAACCGCACTCTCCCAAAGGATGCTCCAGTTTCCCCAGTGCAGAAGTATTATATGTTTAAATACACTCAAGGATAAACCCAAGAGGTAGCAAAGATAATAGCTTTATCCTCTGAAAAATTTCCCGTTATCTTATTTGTTTTCCCAGCTTTTGGAAACAGTATCTGTCCTTGAATATATTCTGATATCCTTTGTAGCTCCAGTCATGGTTTCAGCTAATCCTAAACTCCACCAAATCAATTTGTTTGCAATTGCCTGAAATCAGATTCCTAACAGAACTTTGGAAAGAAATGCCCTGTAGGGGAAGGAGTGGCAAGAACCTGGGGATGGAGTTAAAAGAGTCATCAGCCTAGAATCCGTATATAGCCACAAGTGAACTAGGTCTAACCTCTCTTGAAATCCATTGAACTTTATCTAACTCCTAATGGATGTTAGCCATTAGTTGAGAATATTCCTGTGCATAGGCTTGAGTAGCAATAAATCAGTTTAACTAGATCTTTGCGTGGACCTGATCTTTCACACTTGACATCCCCCCTCTACATATATTAGATATGAGAGATCCAAATCCATGCATTCAAACCTTATTATAACTGGGATCTGCATTATTATACTGCATATTATTACACTCTAGAAAAGGCGTGTTTTTCCCCTGCTTTCCTATGTTTAGATTCTTTATGCCTTGAAAACTAGTTGACATGTAGCCAGATGATCAACCAAGTACAGTCTCAGTATTTCATAGATAAAATGTCATTGATCAATGGATTTTAATGGCATTTTATACAGGAAATAAGCAGGCATAGGAGAGCTGAGAACTGAGCTCTAAAAGTAGCAATGTGTATGGATGTATATATTTCAAAGCTTCCAGCTTTGGGTGGCATACAATTAAAATAAAAAACAACACATATCAGAAGACAACACAACCAACCAAAAGCTAACTCAGTATCAAACAAACCAAAATCGTAGAGACTCCACAAGCACCCTTTCCCAAGGTCTGAGTATGTCAGGGTTCCAAGTAATACCCGAAATAAAACTCTGACGCTTGGATTTCCTCAAAGCTATGAGGCTAGGGAGATGAGCCAAGGTATCGACTGGGTCTAGAAAATATGATTTCTGTTCATTGAAATGAACAGGAGTGTTTTTTGGTCTCTGGCTGTTGTGCAATGCCAGGAACACACCCTGAGCTTAGAAAAAGAGAATCTCATTTGTATTAGATACTGGCCTTTTGCATCGTTCCCCAGATATGACCCTCTGGGGTCCAAGAGAAAGAAGACAGAAAGGATAACTTTATTGTCGTACATTCCAATAATGGAACCGAGGCAGCACTGCCATCCCGCAGTCACGGCTTACTGCTGACCAAATGAAACTTGCTCATTAAAATGACAAATTCAGCCGCAAGACTAGACAGCAGCCCCAAACAAACAAACAAACAAACAAAAAAGATCAAAACGAGCAGCTTGACCAATAGGCTTCCCTTTCCCCTTTGCAATTGCCACGGTTCTTTGCCTAGCTGAATGTTTTCTAAGACCCGTTATTTTTCTCTGTGTAGAAATGCTGCATTTTGGGATATCTAGGCAATTAGCTGCACAAGGGAAGAAAGAACAGGAAAATTGCATGGATGAAAATAATTCATGGAATTAAAATATGCAAAGGAAGGTTGCAATCTGAGCCTGATAAATCTGAAACAAGAGGTGCATTATGTTTTTCAGAGATTGTCATATGTGACTTTCCTCCCTCCCTCCCTCCCTCCCTGCCTTCCTTCATTCTTGGAAGTATGGTATAAACTTAAACATGAAATTGGGCCTCTGACAGTGAAGCCCAAAGCGAGCATCAATTTTTAAAATTTCAATGTCCACCTCAAGTACATCATTAAAAAGGAAAAAGAGAAACCTTCGATCCCATGGGGGGGGGAAGTCACTTTTCTGCTACCTCTGCACATACACACCCTTTTGAACTGAAAGCCAATAGATTGAAATCTACTTATATAGAAACCCATATCATTCCTCTCCTTCCGAAGGAGATTGCAACCAATCTCCTTACAACAATAATCCCTTACATTCATTATCGAGACTCTGTTGCTTGCCTCATTGTACTGAACTTCAATTCTCAACAGCTCAACAGTTTATAACTATCAATTGTCAGGGCTAATTATGTTGTACTTGGATAATATCCAAAAGGCTACCCCAACTTTACAAAACTGGCAAACAGTTTTTTTACTCAGAGTAGCATTTTTCTCCAAATTTCTTATACAGATGTTAAATGAATGTAGTGCCCCCATTGACTTTGTTGTGAGAAGGTTGCAAAGAGTGATCACATGGCCCTGGGACATTGCAATCATCATAAATATGAGTCAGTTGCCAAGCATCTGAATTTTGATCACATAACCATAGGGATCAGTGGTAGGTTACAAATTTTTTTACTACCAGTTCTGTGGGTGTGGCTTGGTGGGCATGGCACGGGAAGGACACTGTAAAATCTCCATTCCCTCCCCAATCCAGGGGAAAGTTACTGCAAAATCCCCATATCCTCCCAATCAGCTGGGACTTGGGAGGCAGAGAATAGATGGGGGCGGGGCCAGTCAGAATTTTTACTACCAGTTCTCTGAACTACTCAAAATTTCCACTACCGGTTCTCCAGAACTGGCCAGAACCTGCTGAAACCAACCTCTGATAGGGATGGTGTAAAGGGCGTAAGTGTGAAAAACAGTCATAAGTCACTTTTTTCAGTGCCATTGTAACTTTGAATGGTCACTAAATTGTTGTAAGTAGAAGAGCCTCCCTCATGAGCCAATAGCTTCTACGGGACCAAGTTTTGATCTTTTTCTTGCTGATGATTTAAAGCATCTTCGAGAGTTGCCCAACTGTAATTGTGCCCAAATAAAAGGAATGAGAAGTTTTCCATCTTTTTGGTGATGGCTGGGTGATGCTATGAAAATGTTCTAAGGAACTAGGTGGGGAGTAGGCTTAGCTTTGCTACGGGGTTCAAGTTGCATAGGCTTAGTTTGGATCATGCTGCCCGGCTGCCCAGAAAATGAGGAGATCCAAAGAAACAAAGTGGAAACAAGATGATGAGAGCCAGTTTGGTCCAGGACAGCAGTGAAATTCAGCCGGATCTATCTGGCTTGTGTGATCTGATAGGGCTGGCGGCGGGAGGCTCCACCCACCCGCCCAGACATCATCACATCTCATTTTCGACTCTCCACGCATGTGCAGAAGGCTCTGCAGACATGTGGAGGTGGCGCATGTGAGTGCTCACATTTGCGATCTGGTAGCAAAGGTAAGTGCATTTTACCCCTGGTCCAGGGGTTAAGGCTTGAAAGCGGGAGACCATTAATTCTAGTTCTACCTTAACCATGAAAGTCAAGTGGGTATGTCTGCCACCTTGAATTATTGGTAAAAATAATAAGGGCAGAAAATAAGTAAATACATACATACATACATACATACATACATACATACATACATACATACACAATCTTGAGCAGCTGCAAAGGGACCAGATACTTCTATTAAAGCTGTGGTTTCTTAAAGAGCTTAAAAAGAAGTAAAGCTTCCTCTGCTTATAGAGGTAGAATGCAAAGCATGCAAGTAAACAATTTATTTTTCACAAAGGCGAAGAGCTGAGTCTTTGGAAAGGACTGCTGTCACTTTCCAGCCATTGTTGTGCTGGTTGCTTGCATATGTTTATGTTGTTGTTAGTTGCAAAGTCATGTCCGACCCATCGCGACCCCATGGACAATATTCCTCCAGGCCTTCCTGTCCTCTACCATCTTCTGGAGTCCATTTAAGCTCACAACTTCAGTGACTCCATCCAGCCACCTCTTTCTTTTTATACACATTTATACGGAGCTCAAATTAGCAGTCAATGAAATGTCACTCCTTGTTCAGAAGTATTGCTGCTACACAACAGCAGCAGCAACAACAACCACCCAAAGAAAGTCCAATTTTCTAGAACCTCAGTCTGCCTTCAGGTATTAATGGCATCAAAGCTAACTTTACACAGCCTGCTTAACAAGATCAGACGAGAACCTGGGTAGATTCATATGTATAATATATTAGTTGGTATTAAGCTTAGTTAGTTTTTTCATAGCTGAAAGAGTTGCATCAACACAGCCTATAAAATTCATTTATTACTCAAAGCACTGTACAAACCAAGAAAACGAGTTAATTTAGTCATCAGGCTGAAGCATACTGGACCAATCTAGTCAGTATGATTTGGAAGAATCAGCTCATATTCCCACATATAACAATTTTCTAGGCAATCATGGAGCAGGTTACCAGGCCTACCATTTGTTTTAAATTAGCAAAGTCATGTTTTGCCCCTTAAGAACAAATAAAGCTGCAGAACTGTACCTTATGAAATATAGCAGGAAATAATCCATCAATAAATGCTTAGGTAAAAGGCCAGGGTTTAACCTGACACCACCAATGAAAACAGAAACAGATTTCGACAGAGAAAAATATCCTGAGGAGATTCTTGAGAAGGGTAGAAGAGAAAGGGGATGGGGTGGGGGGTGGTGGTGGAGAAGAATGAATGGAAAGGAGAAAAATTCATAAGGAATTCTACAGCTTGGACTAGAAAAAGGGATGAAAGACGACATAAGAGAAGACCCAAACAATGTCCTGAGTTTATCTTATTATTGTAGAGGTCATTTTTCATCTTGAGCATTAGAGACTGTGCAAGAATTGTTTGTCTGAGGACATTTCTCATTTTGGGCATTGTATACCAAATGCAGAAACAGGACAGTGGGAAGAAACAATATGGAGATTCCCTTCTAGCTAGGAGTAGATGACAATGTATGTTTGTCAATGCCAGAAACTTTCAGAACAGCATTCTTCTTAAACAAGACAACTATAATTCAGAAGTAAAGCACATAATTACGTATGTTTGCAGAGAAGAAATCTTCTCATAAGAGAACATAATGCCTCCTTCTAGACCAGGGGTCTCCAACCTTGACAACTTTAAGCCTGGCGGACTTCAACAATTCTGGGAGTTGAAGTCTGCCAGGCTTAAAGTTGCCAAGGTTGGAGACCCCTGTTCTAGACAAGGTTTGCTCTGTTTACTCCAAAGTAAGTAAGGCCCATTCGATTCATGGGAATGTCTCCTAAAAATGATTTTAGGATTGCGTTAGGAAATTCCAAATTATTTACAAACATTGTGAATCAATTTTTGCCAATCCCCACTTTTTCCAAAAGGTTCAGTTTTAAGTAAGTGAGAAACGCTGTAGGTCAGTTATTATTCCATGATCCTCCTTTATGCATAGGAGCAACGGACCAGATACCAGTGGTTTGATATTTGATTAAAAAGGTATTTATTTTCTAAATGGATTCGAGTTCTGAAATTCTTCATGACATATAAGCATATCCTTGCTTAGCATAGCTTTTTGCTGATCATCTTCATAGTGTTATGATAAGAAAGATCAGATAAAATAATACATTTACCCACTAAACTAAAGACTTTATGGCTGTGTATCAGCTAATAAGCAGTTGATCAAGCAGCAAAGTCCTTGAATTTTATTTATTTATTTATTTATTTATTTATTTATTTATTTATTTATTATTTAAATTTCTATACCGCCCTTTCTCCCGAAGGACTCAGGGCGGTGGTGAATTACCTTTTTTAAAAAAAAGGGGAATTACCTTTAAAAAAAAAAATCAGATCCCATGAACTGAAATGAAGAAAGGAAGTATGATGCACATACTGACTTCCAAGAAGACATCCAATGTTGCTGCCTCATCCTTGAATCTTTGTGGGTGCTTCCCCTGACTTTTTTTTTAAAAAAAGCACAAATTCCATTCTTCTTTTACTGCAACAACATCCATTACAGGAATGATACAGAATCAAAGTTCTATCATTAGATATTAAATTTATATCACAAATAAATAAGCAGTAGTTTCAATAATAAAAACAAAGAACTCTAACTTCACTCCCATTTATGTATTTGTCCTTTATTATCTAGCTTTTGTTCTTAGTGTTTTAATTTTCATGCTGAATGTTTTCATGTTGTTCATGTTCTCATACTTTTATAGTGTGCTTTCATGATGTTGCAAACCTCTCAGAGTCACTTGACGGTGAGATGGGTAGCATATAAATGTAATCAATACATAAAAGAAGCAACCAGAATAAAAATGCCCCCCCCAAATCTATGCAATAGTCAGAACGATAAAAAAGACTCTCACCCAGTATCTTAGAATGTAATAAAGGAGGATCCTATGGCCATGCCCCAGTGGTGAAATCCAATTTTTTTTACTACCGGTTCTGTGGGCGTGGCTTGGTGGGCATGGCAGGGGAAGGATACCG
>JANHZT010004211.1:172614-186919 GCA_032468215.1 Stegonotus admiraltiensis | reverse complement strand
GCTGCATGTTTTGACTTGTGTTCACCGCCCTGAGTCCTTTGGGAGAAGGGCAGCATATAAATATGTGCGAATAAATTTAATAGTTTACAACCTAAATCTCTAGTTTAAAGACTGGGATATGACAAGACTCCTGGATGAATAGAAGACCCTTCTACTTGCACCAAGAGAGTTGCTCAAAGTTGTTCCTTCTTTTTCCTCTATACCATATCTCACACAGTTGCAGAGGGCACTCCAAATCCACGAAGATGTCTTTAGAAGGACCTATTCTCTCAGAAAATTCTATGTACCTGTTTTTTCTGAATCTGTCCACTTAAACCATTCAAACTACTCAAACTTGCCCACTTATATTTTACAAAAATGCTCTGGGTTTTTTTAGAAACATGGCAGTAATGTCTATCTGATAAATTTAAAAAACCTGCCATTGCATTAGTTATTTGAAAATAACTATATAGCAACAGCTTTGTATCTAAAACTAGATCCCAAAGATGGTTTGTGCTCCTTTTCTTAAAGTACTGACAAACGAAACTAATAGTTTCTTGTTCTGGAGATAACCCTGAATAGAGATGAAATATATTATGTGCATAAGGTTATTAATACAAGCATAGGAAGATTACTAGTTGAAATCTTGTCAAGTGCATTACATTCACAACGTAAAGCCCAAAGGTGACAGCAAAGTTCATTTAGTATATAGAGTAAAGCATTATTTACCATTTCCAATATTTGAGATAACTATCTAAAGTCTGCATCTGCAGTAATAGATTTTTATGGGAATGAAATTCTTATGGATTTAATGATGTAAACAGCGCACACAATCAAGGCAAAATAAACAAATCAGGACTACCTTGCACACAATTTGCTTTGTTTTTAAGCAAAAGGTCATGAACTAGATATTTGTAATTTTTTATAAAATGTATGCAATTATAAAATCTTATACCAGCGTTAAGCAAGGTTACTAAAAACATATGCCATGTGACTGGATATGCATCTAGCACATGATAATTAATGTTATTAAAAATATCTTACTAAACTTATTCGGAAAATTGTCCCTGGAAACAATTTTTTCTATTAATATTTGGCAGTTTTTATTAAGTATGGAACAGATACAAGTTTACTTTCATTTTATTTTTTACAAAATATCCAGACTTGTCTTTCTATAAAATAAGCCATGAATAAATCCATTTCATCATCATCTTCATAATTACACAAATAAACAGATAAGTTTATGAGAAGAATTAAAACTCAGTAATACATGGAAAGACCATAATAATGGGAGGCATAACATTAGCAGAGGTGGCAACACCTTATTGGTCCAGGTGGAAATGGAGCAAGGAAAGGCAAAGAAGCAGGGAGTGAGCAAAAATGCTGCAATAACAATTAATTTAAACAGGTAGAACAAAGATTAATACACCAAGAAAAGAAATGAATTATATTCTGAGATACTTTTAATCAGATTAAAGCATTAGGAGCCATGGTGGCGCAGTAGGTAGAATGCAGTATTGCAGCCTAACTCTGCCCACAGCCTGGAGTTCAATCAAAGATTGATTCAGCCTTCCACCCTTTTGAGGTCAGTAAAATGAGGACCTCATTTACCTCAAATGAGGTAAAATTATTGGGGGCAATATGCTGACTCTATAAACCACTTAGACAGTGCTATAAAGCACTATGAAGCACCTTATAAGTCTAAGTGTTATTGCTATTAGCTTATTCTCTCTAGCATAATGAAAATGATAGATATACACAATTAAAAATCTCTTTCTGTGGAAAGAGCAGTCATGGCAGGAAATGCCTCTGTACTTGTTTATATGGCAACAATTAAAAAAATTAACAGGTAATGATCTTTGTCTTTAATCTATTTGGAATTTGAGAGTTTATCTTGTTACAATAACAATGCTATAAGCCTTGGAACACAGGATTCTGTCCCCTCAAATATCAAAGGAGACTTCCAATGCCCACAAGGAAAATCCACCATTGAAACTCCTCTCTGAGGCTGACCCGAAGTCTTTGGCCCAAGATATATTAGTTTTTAGGGATGTACAAAGCATTCAGAAGCACAAGCAAGGCATCTCTTTTTAAAGTGTTAAAGAAGCAACACTTTTGGCTATGATTCATGCAGCTGCTTTAATAGTTTCCCTTCTTATTGTAAATCTCTGTCCACACAAAGATGTATTCCACAGGACTGCAGGCTTTGCAGAAAAATATCAGATCTAGCAGAGTAATAGGGGGAGGGGGATTTTATTCTATTAGAAGAGCATCCCGAGCAGAATTCTGCTAAGGAGTATGCTTTCGTTGGAGAAAGAGAAAAGATGGGTCTATCTTGCAATTTAGACATTATGCAATAAAAAATTGTTTTCAATAAAAACTTACTTCAGAACTTTTAAGGATTTGAATTGCTTTCCACAAACTATAAATAAAAATGTGTATTAATTTTAAATATGCTATGTATTTTAATACTCATGGGAAATGTTTTAAAATGTTTAAATCAAACATTAAAATATTTTTGGTTTACAATGTATCACCTAGTAAATTATAATGTGGCACATTTTGCAAAGTTATTAGCACATACACACATACAGTTCTTGTGAGAAGTCTTACAAATATTTTTCAGAATGTGTGCTTTATCTAAACTGTCTCAAGAAGGTAAATTTTAGAACTACATGAACACAGAATAACATCAGTTGATGGCTAGCTAATATTTGAAATATGTATTTCTTATTTTAAAAATCAGCTATTTTTCAAAGTTTACACAGAATCAAGCTTTTGCACTTAAATGTTGTTTGCTCCATGTTTTTATAACTTTGATCAAACACAAAATCCTACAGCAGATATAGTGAGTAAACAGTTCTATTGCCGTTTTAAATGATTTAAAACTGTTTGCTATAAATTAATTTGAAAGTTTATGCCTATATGGCTGAGAACACAAAGTTAAAGCTGTTACTGGAACACCAAAATCCAGTGGATGGTCCAAGTCCAGCACTGAAATAAGCAAAGCTGAAATGTTTGTGCATTCATCTTTTGCTCTTCTCTCTGACCAGTCAGAAGCAGAATACGTTATACAGTATAGTACAAATTATGTCCAATAAGTAATAGATAATTCACAAAAAGTATATTCTAGCATTTGTTGAAGAATGTATATCATTTATATATTAGACAAGTGAAATTGGTTATATACTTTTGAAGCTTGAAGTACTGTACATTAATTTTGATGAAATGTTATTTGTCTTGGAAGTAATAAATGGTCTTAGGATCACTTAGTATATATACTTCACATAATGTTCGATTCTGAATAAAATCCAGAGCCATGTTCATAAATGACATAGGAAAGATGAATATTAAAACTATTTTCTTCCTGCTCTGGAAGTCCATATTTTTAGGAACAGCCTTCCAGAAGGCATAAGGTTGAAGTTGCAGTGAAAAATGATACATTATTTGATATGAGAATGGTATTGCAGAAGAATTAGGGATAGGTGAAAAAGTAAAATATAGCACAGTCAAATGTTGTATAGACCAAATCTAAGTAGCAGTGTACAAAGGGTCCTCATTTTGTTTAAGTAGAGATTTTGTTGTGATCAACAATATCCAATCTGCCTTAGGATTCCAAGAGAACTTGGGAGACTTGCAAAGATACTTTCAAGAACACTTCATTATAACTGGAATAAGTCTCTATGCATGACCATTTATAAGTAGAACTTCACCTTCTACCTATTCCATTTTGTTATTGGAACATTATTTAGTCCATTTTTTCCTCATTGTAGGCATGCACTTGAACTTTAGAGTATCTATTTGGACAATGTGCCATAATTGAGCAAATTTAGTTTAAGAAAGTTATATGATATCTGAATTTTGAAACATTTTAGTATTCAAGTTTGAGATCTCATTTATGGTGAGAGATCTTTTGCTAGTAAAATGCCTACACAATAAAGCATATGAAGTGATTTATTCACAATTTACATTAAATACATAATTAATAATAGGGAATTATATTACTAAATACTGCAAAGCATGCCACAGAATAATGTAATTTTAACATATATTAGTCAACAGTATCAATCTAGATACAAACCATGCCTATATACATCCTTACTGGTTCAAGCATGAAATTACTACAGGTGTATGGAAAGGACATTACAGATTGAATGCCACTATTTTCCTAAAGCCTTTCATTTGTACTTTTCTTTGTTTTGAAAGTGAATTTGTAAAATTTACTGTGAATTCATTACTCTGTTGATTTAAAAGCAGTTTTTTTTACTGCATACTTTGCCGAGCTTTGTTTTTTTAAACTTGAGATGCAAAACTTGTATCGTTACCATGTACTAAACATTAGCCTAAAGCTGACTCCATTAAAAAAGATGCATGATTTACACAGTTATATGGAAAAAATATATCTTTGCCTGTCACACAACAAACCACTCTTATTTTACTAAGTATCAGGATTTCATTTTTATGTGGAAAATCTGTAGGGTGGCATGGGCCAACACTTTGCTCCCAAAGCTGATCACTCTCAATGACCAATCAATTAGCAACATATTGGGACTAGGCCCCCTATACAGTGTTTTACCAAAAAGGCAGATTGACATCTTTACCCAACATAAAATATTGATATACATATAAAAATACATATACACACAAACATATACAAACAAAAAAGGGCTTTGTTTTTTTTACCTAAATGCAAACTGGATGAGGATCCATGTGATGAAAGTGATGGCGGTGGCGTAAGTGAATGTCCTGGAGTTTGGCTTGGCAGAGGCATGCCTATTGGGCTTGGAGAGGAGGAAAATCCCAGACTATTGTAAAATGGCTGCCCTATGGGTGCTAGGCTGCTACTAGATCTTTTGTACAAGTCAGAACTAGTAGATAGAGACTCTCTCCTTGTGGCACTACTACTTGCAGAACTGCCAACTGAAGAAGAAATAAAAAGACCCTATTACATACAGTGTCAACCAAAGAAAACCTAGCCCCAACCTACAGCTGGGCAATACAAGATATGATCATATTCGTTATAACAATCAAGTTATGCTAGAGACAATTACTGTGATAACCACACGATTTAATAAATCACAAATGAGTACAAGCATTCCTCAGATATGGAAAAAATTTGAGCAATCTCCAAGTCTTGATTCACTCAAGACTTAGTCACATTGTCATAGTATTTGGCATTCTGGAGTCAGGCTTTGGGACCAATAGTTAGGCATGTCTTAATGTGTTAATACAAACCAATGAAGTTGAATCTTAAATGCAAATAATTTCTGCAAATGTCTTCAATTTTTCTTTTCAATTTAGATACTAGTCTGAGAGGGGGAACTACTCAAGTCATATTCTAGGCATGCAACAGAGGTTTTTGCATAGAGATAGCCTAAATAATAAATTCCTTCATCCTGTTTTACAGCTGTTACTAAAATTACCCTTAGATTCTGCACTCTTCAGAAATAAGATATGGTGGCACAATATACATTCTTGGTTAACAACAAATAAAGGAATTCAATAAAAAAAAGGCTAAGATACTTTGAAGGCAAGTCTTAAAATGATTTGGATCACAGACAGAGAATATAGGGATGGGTGAACAAATATAAATAACAAAATTGGATGTGTTCATAGAAGTATGGTTTAGGAGTTTAAATTAATATTTGATTAATATTAATTGTATATTGATCTTACAGAATGTTTTCTCTGAGCAATTTAACTAATATAAATCTTGAAATACCACGTATTATAAACATTGAGCTATTTAGCCATATTAACAATTTTATATCCCTATTTAGCAAATGTATCTTTTATTTAGAATTTCTTAATTTCAGTCTAATGCAGAAAAAGGAAACTACAGTGATTCCTAAAGATTAAGATGGCACAGTGAGCCAATTAATTTACTGAGCAGTAAAATATTTGGGGCGGGGGGAATGAATCGGTCTTTCAAAATTAAAATGAAATATGGATCGATATTTTAAAATCCTGATTCCGCTGTCAAGCTCACTAGATGACTCTGACAAATCACTTAATCTTGTCTCCTTGAGATAATGTTCTAAGAGTAGCAAGCAAAGGTATTCTTTTAAAAATAGTATTTCAGAAATTTACATTTTAAGACTAGTTGAGAATAATTGTGTTCAAAATGCAATGAAGGGAAAAATGACTGATTGGTACAAAAAGACTATGTCTTATACAGTTTTTAAAAAAAACTATGGATTTGAATAAACTTATTTATATAAAAGCCAGGATTTGTTTGAATGGAATACTCATATAGAGTATTAATTAATTATTCATAAAAATGCACAAAAACTGCAAATAAGACTGAAAGCCTACAATTTTAAAAAAAGTTTATTGTCAAGTAAAAAAAAATCACAGAAACTTCATCCTTGATTTTGCCATTAGTAACTTTCAATTAAAAGCATGTAATGAATGACTATGCATTTATTAGATCCTTTCTTTTTATAGTGTTTTCTTTCTACTTATTAATTTCAGTGGACATCAACCAAAATACAAATTCTACAAGACAAAAAAGTGATGAGGAATTGCTTATAACAATCAATATGAAGAGATTTAATAAGTCCTCTAAATATATAAAAAATTGTTTCACATGGGACATTTTCCAAGATCAAGGTGTGCAAGCCCACTTTTATACAGTGCACAAAATTGTGTGTGCTTCTTCATGCCTTAGCCTATGCAAAATAAACAATCCATACATTATCTGCATCAGTATATGTTAACATGTTCTCCGATGAGAAAACAATTTGCACAATCTAAGAACTTTATGAATTCTAAAAGAGGGGCCATGTACCATCACACTGTGAATAAAGTAGTAAAGATTATACAATAGAAACTATAGAAAATGGCAAGAGTTAGCATCTGTGAACTGAAACAATTAAAACAAAGTTTACCTACTGCAAGATGTTTGAAAGACAAATGCTACATGAATTTCCAAGACAACTGCAAAAGAACATCTCTTGCCTCCATTTAGAAGCAAAATATCTTTAAGCAGGAAATGGAAGGTATCTGCTTCTACTCTCGCATACTGTAAAATGCTTGGTTTAAACAGTGAAGAATGCTCAACATAGTCCTCCAGGCATTCTTGAGAGCATCCTTGCAACACTGAGAAACTATTGTTCACTTCCAGCAACAGTCCTCCTGATAATTGACCAAGCTGGAGAGAGGGGGAAGCAAAGCGAAAGGATATTTCTTGCCCACCTCTGTGACAAAAGTAACCCTTTTAACACTGCAACGATCTTGAATATAAAATCACAGGAGCACAAAAATGGACTATTTAAAAAACCCTAAAAATGCAAGTTACCTTTCATGGTCACTAATGCAAGTTGTTCTTCATATGCAAGATCTGCCTGGTCCAACTGACTGTCTTTCAAATCAAGAGATAGAAATTCAATGCATCCAAATAATGCAAAGAAAAATTATTTGAATCACATCAACCCATACAACCTCTTCCCCTGTTTTTTTTTTCTTTAAAAGTTAACAACTTACCAGTTGAGCCAAATCCACCAAGTGCAGACCCAATGGCAGCTCCCAAGGAGCTGCTACTTCCAAAGCCAAGAGATGTGTTTCCTGGTTGACCAGGACCATGTGAAAAGAGTGAACTGCTCTGAGAATTATTGGTTAAAGTATTGTTGCCATAAAACGAATTAGACTGTAGACTGTTGTTTGTCTGCTGTTGCTGCTGTTGAGGCTGAGGACCAAGGGGCCGAAAAAGCCCATTTGTGGTTCCTGTGATATTGTTTGCTGTTCCTCCAGCTGAAGCTGCAGCAGCTGAAAGACACCATGGTTTTCAATAATCAGTAGGAATGTAGAACATTTCAAGTTTTAGAAATAGGGCACTTATAATTTTCCATAATGGCAAAATTTCAATACAAAGAGTTACAATGAATAAGAAAAAATATTAAAGGTACATCAGTATTCTGAGAACACTGTCTTAAATAAATGGGACTGTTTCACTCAAATGGCTTTGAGTGTCCCTAAAGTTTCGCATCGTGTGATGAACGAATGCAAAGACCTGTGCTGGGCTCTGCCAAATATTGCTAATAGTGTTGAGATTTTCCAATTCTAAATTTTTAAAATACAAATGCAATGGCCTTTTGGTTTGTTTGTGAGCTTTAATATATGTATCTATATGTACTTAATGAAGTGAAAGTTCATGATGTATGCTAAATATAAATACAACATTGATTGTTTCTTGAGCGACACTGGCAGGTTACCAAATGCTTGAAATAGAGGCCTCAAGTCAATAGCCAGAAAACAATATTTTTGCTGCTATTGCTATTCAATTATTACTATGTGTATGCTCAGCTTCTATAACTGCTTTTGATTTTATTAAAAAAAAATAATTCCCTTTGCCATTTTTTTCTGTAAGGTAGATGATAGGTAGCAGTCAACAGGGACTATCATTTTATTTATATTTGTGGCTCTAGGAAGAAAATCAAGGGAATGCAGAAAAAGTTTCTTACTCCATTATTTTCTATAGTGGAACATTGTAAGCATTTCATATTTTGTTCCTTTTGAACACAGTCAGCTTACAATACAACATGTTTTTATTAAGGCTGTTTTAATCAGGGCTCAAAATAAAAATACTTAATATCCCCTACAAAGTTATTGTGATAGCAGCAATATACTATAATGTATGTAAGAAAAATTACGAATACTTAATTCAACTTTCAGTGTTATACTAATAATATGGTCGACAGCCATCTTCCTGCATAAGCATTAAGAAATACTAAGACATAAACATGTAGTTGGAGTTAAAATTATAATTAGCAGTCAATATAGACTATAAAAATATGTTTAAATGAGAATGACAGGAGAGCCAGAAGGCTGACTTTTCTTTCCCCTTTGTTAGATAAGTGTTAGACAAACTGAAAGCAATGGGTCAAGAATTTCCGTGGGCAGATCAAATATAGATTCATCCCGTGATGTTTCCCCTTCATAAAGACATCGTAATTTTTGAGTTTGATTAACTACGAAAAAAATGGGGGTAGGGAGGGAATAGAAGAAGAATATGTTTCTTTGAAAAGTAAAGTTTACTTTAAATCATATGAATTTCACACCCAAATATGGCAAAAGCAGGACATGAACAAACCACATAAATAAGCTTCAAACCCTGAACGGCATCTCCAACAATGAACAAAAATTGCAGCACTTTTAATGCATATTAAATTTATACTTTACTATCAATTTGGTATGTACCTTTACATCTGTGCAACGCCCAATTATTTAATGCCAAAAAAGGGGACAATTTTAGCCACTGAACCACTTCTCTATGTCCCAACAACAGCATCCTAATCAAGATTTCTTAATGTAAAATGGCTACACAGATAAACTTTATAACAAAGTTTGCACTAACAATAGACTCGGAAAAGATATTTTACAGTGTAAAGAACTTCCATCCATCGCAAAGCATCACAGTCAAATGACTAGGATCTGGGTGCTTCCCAATCTGTTTCCGCTTGTCAAGTTCCCTGCAATCATGTGATTGCTATTTGCAACCTTCTCTGCTGACTTTCCCAGAAAGTCAATGGAGAAACTGATAAGGAAGGTTGAAGGATGCTGCTGCCTGTCAAGAGGACTTCCTCTTGATTCTGGGGGTGATGGTGGTGGTTTCCTTGTCTCTGAGAGCTGACATCTTTCGGCAGGCAGCTCTTGCTCTTGCACTGCAGAATTTTAGCTGCTTGGATTTGAAATCTAACCAGACAGGCAGCTTTTTCTCGCTGTTTTGCAGCTTCTGAGCTCAGAAACACTTATGTGTAGCCTGCACCAGACCTCCCAGGCTCCCAATCCTCCTTATCTGGGACTCTGCAAAACTGCTTAATGGCCACAAATGGGATTGCCTGAATTGCTGTCATTGAGTGTAACATCTCACTTAATAACTGCTTCACTCAGTGACTTCAGATTCTGGTCCCAATTGTGATTGCAAGTTGAGGACTACCTGTATTCTTAACGGATGGAAAATATATTTTAACTATAGCACACTGGGACTATTGCTTATTACTCTGTTCACTGTTGTTTCATCCAGACATTTTTTTACACTATTATTATTATTTATTAAATAATATTTACTATGCCACAAATAAAAAGAATGGGGAGTACTTCTGAATTAATGTAAGAAACTGTCACTGAAATCTTTTATGCCCTTGGGACAAATGACAGAATAAATGTTAAGAGAAATATCCTAGATGAGAATGTTCCTGCATTTATGCGTGTGTGTGGCAACAAATAAATATTCTGAATATATCTAGAAGATTGCAAAGTGGGAAAAGAACTGTTAGACCATTTAAAAAATAAAATTGCAAAAAAGCTACTTACCTGCTTGTGCAGCTGCAGAACTGATGATAACAGGTGCTGAAGCCACCAACCTGACAGGTGCTCCAAGCCCAGTTCTGGCCCCTGGACCTACCACCAAGGCACCCGTCTGATCATAATAGGCAGTGGGGGCTAGCACTTGATAGCCTAATCAATACAAAACACACAATCTAATAAATTTTAGCATAAAGATTTCTTTTTGTAACTAACTGCCTATTTTAACTTTGAGCAAAATGGTGGATGTCATCTGTTTTGTAGAACTGAAAACCTTTATTCTTTTTGTGCTTAAATATTACTGAGTACAGCACGCTATATATGTTTTTGTTCAAGGCTAAATAGATTAATACCAGAATGAACAATTAAGGCCGTGCACCTGCCCTTCCCTCCTGCCTTTATCTAGACACTCAGGTGCCATCACATCACACTCTCCTGGTCTTTCCAAGCAAGGAGAAAAATGCAAGGAGGATCCAGATTGTTTTTCCTAGTCAGGCAAAATGATGTTACAGAAGTGTTGATTAACCTTTTAAAGGAAGCATGAAGATAGTACTGTTTCAAAGCAGAATATGTAAAAGATGTGTGGTAAAATAATAACAGATGAACTACAAAAGAATTAGAAATGCTGGTCATCACAGCAACATCTTTACTGGGCCAGCTGAAATCTTTTTGAGTTTCAAACATTTCATCAAAAAAGTTGGTCAAGGAAAGATGGGAAAAGTGGGGGAGGGAGTTTAGCTGTATCAGATTATAATAGAAAAGCATATATTTAAGCTCAGTGTCAAACTATGGAGTTTTCAGTGTTTGCTGAGCTTGGCTGTTTGTTTGCTGATGTTTCATTATCCAATTAGGTAACATCATCAGTATGAGAGTGGGGTTTGCTCCCTGTTTATGTATAGTAGCTTGCCCCGCCAATTTTGGTGTCTGTGGGGGTGTTTCATAGCCTAATCAAGGAACTATCAAGGATAAAATCTCACCCCCATCAAAACTGGCAGGGCAAGCTTTTGTATATAAATAGGGAACAAAATTCACTATTGAACTGGTATTATCTTGTTGGATAATGAAGCATCAGCAAAATAAGCAACCAAGCTTAGAGAGCACCAAGGTCTTCTTATATCGGATTATATTATTGGATGGAATGTAAACGGCAGATATATTAAATTTTTATCAGGTACAAAGCAGTATAAGGTTATGATAGCACTCTCCTAAAGCTTATTGCAAAGAAGCAGCAAGCATATGCTTTTAGTTTCCACTTTATGAAATGTACTTTATATATTACAGCTATTAAACTCAAAATTATTTCTGATCTGTGCAAGATGCACAGATTATTGGGGGTGGGGGGGGGAGATAACCTAGGCAACTCTTTTCTTATGGCTAATATTGTTTTATATAATATTCAAACAGATTCTAGCCACCCAACAAAGCAAACTACATTAGTAAGAATAAAGCAGTATTGTAAAAACGGTTCCTGACAAATCCACAATAGAAGATCAAGTTGTTTTTTCTAATGAGTCCCTGGTAACAACATATGCCAAGTAAAGGGACTTTCTTGTTGAAAATGGGCAAGCTTATAACTGTCTTTAAGTTGAACCCAAATAGTTTAAGCTTTAAAAGTTAAAATCCCAACCTTAAATTGGATTGGAAAATGCATTGGAACAAATGCAGCCGGAGCAATATCGGTATCACATAAATGATCAGGTTTCAACCATTATTTGTGCAGCCCTTTTCTGCAACAGGTGAAATGTCTGAATTATCACTGAAGGAAGCCTCATGCACAGCATATTAAAATTGTCCATTTCAGAAGTCACCAAAATATGCACAATCAGTCCTTTTCAGGCAGGACTGTACCTGGGGTACTATGCCCTCTGTGTAAAAAAGCAATTCCCATAAGTTTCCCTAAAGTAGTGTCAAGTTATACAGCACTACACTGATCATTTAATTCTTCATTCAGGGCAAATAAAAGCAATCTACAGCCACAGTAATTCCTTTATCCAAATTGGTCATTTTATTTGAACACAGCACCTCAAAAGTTTCTAGAGTCCCCAAAGTTAAAATATAAAAATTAAAGATGTGTGTCTAATCCACATTTTATTGGCTTGCCATTCCAAAATCATGAATGTTTATTTCAGCAGATTAATGTACATAATAAAGAATGTAAGGATGTTGATTCCTTAGGGCTGTGATGGCGAACCTGTGGCACGAGGAGCCATGCCACTTGGCACGTGTGCCACTGCCTGTTCCTCTTCCGGGTATCTGGCGCACATGCGCACGTGTTGGCTTTTGGCTCAGCTGGCCTTTGCGCGTGTGTGCCGGCCAGCTGATTGGCATGTGCATATGCATGGCAGTAACCAGAAGACTTGCTGGGTGGCGCATATGTGCGCACCCCGAAACCGCAAGTTCATTTTCCAGCGTGTGCATGGTCCCTGGGCAGCTTCTCTTCCTGGTCGTGGCCCAGACAAGCGCGCAAAGTGTTTTCTTTTCGGCACTCAGTGCTGAAAAGGTTGACCGTCATTGCCTTAGGGCATTTCTTAGGCTATGAATATGGTACAGAGGAGTAACATGCAGGCAATACATTCTAAGATAATGTTTCCAAGAACTTTGGGCATTCTGTGCTCCTCCTGTTCAATAAATTATAATAAAGAACATAATTTAGAAATCCAATTTTTTCCAAGATGTCAAAATTTCCAGGTTATACCACCTACTTATGTTCTGATAATTTACCAAAGTAATGATAACTTGTGATTTTCTGAATACTGTTGTGCTACAGGTCCTAACTCCTCCACCTGGCATGGCCAATATAGTTACTAATATAGTAGCTATAATAATATAGCATAGTAATTATAGTTAGTAATTTCTGCATGATTATAGATATATAATTGTGGTGTACCAGGAAGTCTGAAGTTATTTCTGTCTCCAAACCAATAGTAACTCTGAATTAGAATGTACCTAAGTAGTCAACATAACAGAAAGTTCTGCAGATAGGGCAAAGGTGTTCTAAGATTTGATGCTATTGCTTTGCTTGGCCTCTCCTAAAGCCCATTCCCACCCAAAAGGGATCTACAAAATTATGTTGGCGAAGTGATTACTTCACGTTGTTATCATCATTGCTAGAGTAAGATCTAAGGCAGACTTACAATTTCCTGGCACTCATGCTTTAGCGAGAACCCTTGATACTTTTATTGCTCTGAGCCTTCCAAAATATTAAGTGAATACTAATATGAATATTCTTTAATTCCAAATAAAGAGCAGGAAATCTTAGCAAGGCTATATTTTCTAGAAAATTCCCAAGGCATTACAAATCTAAATGATCCATCATTCCTCTGTCTCATGAGGTAAAATACTACAACTTAGTGGCAATTCTCTCTTAATTCTAGCAAAATGCTCCTCATGATACTGTACCTATCCCTATTAACAAGAATGCTAACATCTATCAAAAAAACTAAAGCAAGTAGAAACTTCAGCAATACGATCCAGCATCCCATCCTTGAAGAGCAGTGGTTAATCATGTTCTGAGTGACAACATTCTACAGACGTAATCCTAGAAAGAACTCTTATCTGATATCTGGCATACATTTTTCTTTAGCATGAAATAAGCAAATATATACAACAGGCAAAAAGGTAACAAAACAAATAATACAGAGTTAAGTCATCACTACTCATGTATTGTCAAGAGAATATGCTTCTGAAAAATGGAATTACTGTGTTTCGTATTATAGATGCATATACAAAGCTAAACTGTGCTGTTCTGTTCTACTACCTTCGCTAATATTTTCACGTGCTAGCAAATGATCAGGTTTTCACTGCTTTCTGCTCACTGCTCCTCTGTAAAGAATGTAGAATAATCTGTTAGAGGATATTAAAAGTAAAATAACAATTTACTTATAACTGAATGTGCATCATAAGCAGTACTAGATATGTAAGAAGTAAGTACGTTAGCATCATAAGGTGTTCTAATTAGTATGGTGACACTGGTCCTAACATTATGCGTATCTGTCCATTCCTGAAGTTTGATCTGGAGATG
>JANHZT010004211.1:149346-160999 GCA_032468215.1 Stegonotus admiraltiensis | reverse complement strand
CTTAGGCGACCCCTGTGAAAGGGTTGTTCGACCCCCAAAGGGGTCCCGACCCACAGGTTGAGAACCACTGATCTAGAGGAACTCTATGATAGCCTGGTTTGTGGTTGTGATCATAGGTTCACCTGGAATTGGTGAATTTAGAAAATATGCCTGCAAATCATATAGATGAATAAAACTGAGGATAAATCATATAGAGTTTTGTGATTTGAATAAGTCTTCCAGTCAGCAGCTTCCTAAAGAACAAACTCCCCTAGAAAGCCATACAGAAATCATTTAAGCCCAACAAAAAGTAATTTAACTATGTACATATTAACGTAGCAAGTTAGATGATGTTATCTATTTGATTATGGATTTTAATCTAAGAATGACTTAATCTCTGTTCTCAAATGTCAGGTTTGATTGATTTTATCTGATGGTGTCAATTTATAATTAAAATATTGAAAATAGTGATATGATCCTCTTTCCTGCCCTGTCCAATCTTGTGACATCATTCAAAAGAAAGACAATAAATTCCTAACATTTGGTTTATTTTTTCTGCAGCCAACTGTTGAATGAAGAGGAACATGGGACTTGGCAGACTAAGAGAAATATGAGTAGAAAAGTAAAATTAAAATCTTGGTTTGAATTCATTCCAGAGACATGGATACAACAGAAAACGAACAGGATTGAATGCTATGATATCCATAGTAAATTTGATATTTGAAAATCTATGGGAACAATCTGACTAATCTGGATGATTTATACTTTTTTTAGGGCAAAGGTTTTAAAAATATGCAATATTAGAGTTGTCTGAAAACAGCATTGCCTTACCTGCTAAGGTAGCTGCAGCAGCCAAGCCTGCTGCTGTATATGGGTCAGCACCTGGGGGAGCTGCACTGATAATATAGGGATTTGGCACAAAAGCAGCTGGAGCCAAGCCTGCCGAAAATACACCTGTTACAGTAACAAAAGGTTCAATTTCACCAAAAACAGACACCGCACATAACGTTGTACCACACAAGTTTTTAAATGCTACAAGTTTGATGTGATTTCAGAGAATATTGGTAGAAAATTGAAAAGGCTTTAATTGTAACTGACAATTTCATTTTCTCTGCCGATATTAAAAATTCAGTATGTAAAATATGTAAGTAATATGCAATAGGGCATTTTGTAAGCTTATTTCACACTAGAACATACATTCCAATAAAATATTTTTAATTTGCTATTACTATGACTCTACTTCACACTTTCACAATCTTCATTGTAAAGCACTGCAGTCCCAAGGCTGATATACAATGTAGTGCAAGTAGAAAGCAGTTCACACAGTGCCTGCCCTGCATCCGCTAAAGATCAAGTGGACAAATCTGGCACTTCTCACTAAGGTTCCCAAGTTTAGATAATTCCTTCCATCCAATTGCAGCAGCTAAAGACACAGCCAACCATGATTGGTTAAGGTCTACCAATCCTATGGATAGTCTTTTGAGGAGGAAACAAGAGCCCTTTTGCAGTTGGGGAAAAAATTGATTGTACATATTTCTGCTTATTACCACTGGCACTGAAATGTTTCTACCAAATCTATGTATATATTTTAAAAAATCACAGTTCCCTATACCAGCTGAAATCCAAGAACTTTTTATTACAAACTTTAAAATATCTCACCTATATGTGGTTGCTGAGCTGCTGCCAGTGCATATTGTTGCTGTTGTGCTGCTGTTAATTGCTGAACAGTAAGAGGATTAGTCCTCTGAAATATCTAAGACAAAAATGACAACAAGCAAAAGGGATTTGATTTTTGAAGGAGGACAATATTACAATATTAACAAACACACTTTCTAGTCCTATTTAACTTATAAGACTGGCCTATTGTTATTCCATGGAGTGTTACACACAGGACTGTTCAACACTGTGAATTTCAAATTTAAATAGAAACAATTCTTCAAGAATATTATGGAAGAATTCCACATTATAATAAACTACTACTGGAAATGCCACTTCTGCTTCTTCTTTCTCTTTAATATATTGTACAATCTAGTTGGTGGTAGAAGTTAAATTATCTTGAATAAGATACAACTCAGACACCATGCATAATATTGAGCTATGAATTATGATTCATAAATGACAACAGCTGAGCTTATTCAAAGCTAAGGCATTATGACTGAGATTATATGAATCCAGGCAGTGTCTTCCCTTGATATGGAATCGACATGGCATGAACAAGTTTTTTTTACTACAGAACTAAAACAAAAACAAAAACAAAAAACCCAGCAATAAAAAAAGATGTAAGAACTTTAGAAAGCTCCCATTTTTAGTTGAAACCGGTGAGTCATATAATGCTGTAATTCCAACCATTAATATGGCTATTAAAAAAATACTAACCTGTTGTTGTGAATTGTAATCAAAGAGTCCCACAGTAGCTCCTGAAGAATCCATTTGTACCTGATTTCCAGGATAATCAAACTGCAGAGAATCAAGACCCACTTGTTCCATAGCATCCAAATTCTGAGATTCGGAGTTTGAAAATTCTTCCACCAGTGGCTTGTGAGTTGAAGGATTAGAAAGCGAAGACAAGCCTTCAGCAGTGTTAGGGTTTGGACCCAAACGCTCAGTTACTTCAGTTGGGGATGCTTGTCGGCTTCCAGGAGTACGACTGCTTAGAAAAAAAATGAAAAACAAAAATGAGCTTTTATAAAAAAAAAACCTGGCTAAAAAGATGTTGGAAAAACTTTAAAGTAAAGATGTCACAATAATATTTTGCTCCCTGATTTATAAGAAAATGGCACACAATTGTTCTGTATGATAGTTAATGTTGAAATTGTTTGAAAATTAAATCCATCTATAATTTTACATTAATTGGTACTGTAATGCAAATAATGATGTACAAAATAATTGTTATTTTATGTTATAATAATAATTACTTTCAGGAGCAGTGGAATGTTAACAGTGAATAGGAAAATTAGCATGTTTGAATGATTAATGCCCAAAAACTTATACATTAAAATATACACTCAACTTTTTGCTAAAAAATTTGATAATCTTATAAAAATGCATTTCCCTTTTTTCTCAATTCCCTAACATTTTTGTTTTATTTTTATCTGTGATAAATATAGCTACAGTTAATCTTTGTGATCAAAATTTATAGATACTGCTTTCTAGGGTAAACAGTTGGTAAAATTAACCTGTGTTTGCTGCTGCTATTGTTGTTTTTCTTGAACAAGCCAAGCCACGAAACGGCATGTATGTGCTCAGTACTTCCTGGTAAAGTAACATAAATGCTTAATAAATATGCTATAGTAGAAAGCTCAGACTTTAAAAGAGCAAATCTACAATTTGAGGGTGGTGATGGTGGTAGGAGAGCATGCTTGGAGGGATATGGGAAGCTCAGGTTTCAAAGCTAAATTCATGTCTTCAAAGCCAACTTAATTGTGAATCTTAAAAGGGCAGCATTAAGGAAATCATATTCGGAGTCAATTACAGAGCAGGCCTATAGGAGCTATAACTATGTTTCTTTTACACTGAAAAAGATACATAACTGAATACCATTTCTACTAAAACATTTCAGGCAAAATCATATTTTGAAGACAAAATGAAGAAACTAGTTTGTATTTTAAAAAACACTTGGATTTTGGCATAATATAGATCGAACAATATACAGCAGTCAGAAACAATGTACATTCTGTATTATGAATCATTTAAGAGCTATCAGACCACACACAGTCAATTTGTGAAGTATTGTCTCTCTGGCCACTTATAGGATGAAGAAGCAACCATGCTCCTCTTACAAGAGAAAGAGCTTTTATGATTAAAATATGAACATAGAGTAAGCTAGAACCATGGATTCCAACCTCCATTTACTGAAAGAATCCAAATGAAAGTGTACCACAAATTTAGCTTTCTAGGACCTACCCAGTTTTTCCAGAAATTCCTAAAAACGTGATTTTTAAAAACCTTAGGGATCCCAATGAAGAGACTGTAAGATGGTTGCACTGTAAGTGAGATTTTGTGCATTTTCCTGTGTTTATATTTTGTTTGGGTTATTTAAGATTTATTTTTAATTGATTTATTGTACAATGCCCAGAGTCATGATAGTGAGATGGATCGCTATATAAATTTAATAAACAAACAAACAAGCAAACAAAATATCCAATGAAAAATATCCAAGGAAGAATAGTCTTCTAGTAGATAATAGTCTACTATCTCCCTGGGAAATAAGTATCACGTCAAACTGCATTTAGACAGATACTTTTTTCCTCACATTCAGACACAACCTGCCTTCCTGTAACAATCGATTAACTGTTTCTTGTACCTGGGACAGGGAAGAACAGTCTTGAATTCCTTCTATGTGATTTGTTTTGGGGTATAGGTAGTCCTTCTTAATAATAATTACGACTGGAATTTCTATCACTAAGTGATGGAGTCATAAAGCACATTATGTAACCCCATCATTTAGTGATGGCACTCCTGGCAGTATGTTCCTGTCATAACTGAGGATAACCAATCATTAACTCAGGACCTCTTCCTGACAGCTTTTAAGCAACGTTAATGGGGAAGCTGACAGGAAATCATAGGAACCAGGCAGCTCATAAGCAAGCCAGTTCAAGGCTGCTGGTGCAAGCATGGCCATGTGGAAGGTGGGAGGGTACGCAGGAAAGTGGCTTGAGTGGGAATGATTTACAGGAATGGCTTACAACCTTCCTTGTCAGCTTCCCCAGTGACTTTGTTCGTGGGAAGCCAGCAGGGAAGGTTGCAAATGGCAATCATGTGATATGGGACATGACAACCTCCTAAGTACAAGCCAGCTGCCAAACCATGGATCGCAATCACATGATCACGGTGGTGCTAGGACAGCTAGAACTTTGAGAAACAGTCATAAGTACCACTTGTTCAGCATTGTTAGTAAATCTCTGAATGATGGTCATTAACCAAGGACTTTTGAAGAGTTTCTTCAAAAATGATTATTTGAAGCGTTACTGTCATATCATCTGTAGTCTTTTCTCAAACACAGATAATTTTTTCAATCTCTCCTAACACAATCTAGCTTCTAGTCCCTTGATTAGCTTCATAGAACTTGTTCGAATTTTTCTGACTCCTTATAACTCCCAGAACTGGATGTACTTCTCAAGATAGGATCTGACCAAAGCAGAACAGAGTGAAATAATTTCTTTCCTTAATTAAGAAATGGTATTTTTGTTGCTGCAGCCTACAACTATATTTGCCTTTTGTGGAGTCGCATCACATGGCTAGCTCATATTTAATTTGGAATCAACTACAAAACATTATTCCACTTACAAACTTTCAAGTTATGAACTTTTACCAATTCAGAAAAAACTGTCCACAACTTCAACAGAAAAGGTTCCAGAAATTGGGAGGTTAGTTTACAGAATGCCACATATATATTTGTTTGGACTTGCAAGCAAAACAGATTTATGAACAGCCTCTCAGAATGCAACCCGTTCGTAAAAAGAGCATTGCCTATATCCCAATCTTTTCCATAACTATTGCCAAGCCACACTATTTATTATTAATACCAAGCCATCTACAGTTGTACATCTGATTTTTGTTTAAACTTTATCCTTGATTCTGTTAAACTCATTCTACCCTTTTCAGCCCATTTCTCCAAACTATCAAGATTTTGAATGTAATTTATGTCTTCTGACCAGCCTTAATCAGCGGGTCACTGAGTATTTTGTTAATTGTTTTGCTGAAGATATACATCACTCCCACAATCTATTATGGAAGTTACCCTATGGGGCAAAAAATGAAGAAAATTTATTTATTTAAGAAAAACCCAATTAGCAATTATCACAATGCTTTGAAAGAGGTTACAGACCAACCTCTTTATCTCCTACCCAGCTACTGATGTCAGACTCACTGGGCTGTAGCACAAGGGATCTTCCTTTCCTCCCTTTTATCTTCCTCAACTCATCTGGAACTTCATCTGTTCACCAGGATAACAGGCCAATCAACTAGTTCCTTCAGCACCCTACGATGCAATTCATCTAGCCCAAAAGATTAAACCCATTCAAAGTAAAGAGCTTTCCCCTGATCACGTTTCCATCAATCACAAGCTTCAATCCTACTCTATTATTCTGCCTTCACAATTTCTTTGTGGTTGGAAGAATGAAACAAATTATGTAGCTTCAGTGGTTCTGCTTGTCGCCTGTAAATAATTTTCCTTCTTTATTGATCAGCTGGTGTATTGATTCTTTTCATTTTGAACTTATCTAACAAGATTGTTTTTTGTTGTTCTTAGCATCTCCACTAACCTCTGCTCATTCTGAGTTTGGGTTTTTTTATACTAGGCTAAACAATTCCAGGTTTGTTGATTTGGCTTTATGGGTAGGAATCAATTTTTTTTAACGGACAGTGCAACTGCTTCTCTTAACAAAGAATGGTTTCCTCTTCAAATGCCACAATGCAGTCAAAGGAGTCAGACCATCATGTCATTTCTATATCTTTAAATTATATTTATGCTTCTGTCCAAAGAGAAGTAAGCTCATCTTATTTCATATGTTCTGAACATTAAAGTACAGACAATGAAGTTTATGAAAGCAAACTTATTTTTTAAACTAACTTAAAAGTTCATTTCAAGAACACTTCTGTACAGTACACAAGACTTTAATGAAGAGTCTTACTTTAGGAGTGTACATATACTGATTCAATTTAAACCTCTTCTAATCAACCTTATCATGTGTGGCTCAGACACATTTTCCACTCCTTATGACATATAACGTATCTTACGTCGGTAGTTATGAATGTAAACACTTTGGACCACAGGCCCCAGTCTCAGAAATTAAGTCTTTCTTATTAACCTAACTTGTATAGTCATTCATTGATTTGCAATATTTTTCTTTTCCTTTCTATTCGTCTTCCATGGCGTGAAAGCATTTAATATGAGAACACAATTCAAGCCCCAGGGTTTGTTTTGTGATTTTTAGTATCTATGATGAAACATTCCAACTGTCCTTTGCATTACCATCTGCAGTATTAATTCCCATATATATAAGCAGGAAGTAATTATTAGACTTGTTCTATCTCATCCCCCATTCTTGCTCACAAATAGCACAATTCACAAGCAAAGGGTTCTATGTGAATGCTTGCTTCAAAGCCTCATAGTAATGACTTACCAATTACCATAATTCAATTTTTTTACTTCTTCTGAATCTTCTCTTCCCTTTTGGGGTGTTTCTCTTTTGATACGCTTACATTGTACCTACCCTTCTTGGCTCCACTCTCCCATTTCTCCTATATAGTCTCTCTCTTGCTTTCCTCCAAAGCTCAGTTCATCTGCATGAGCCTGAAAGCTGCTTTGGCATTTCAGCAATGCAGCATATATTCTGTTACTCTTGCTTCTAGATGTTACTCTCATCCACCGTGTTTATCATATGATGGACAACTTTCAGGGTCTGTTTCCACTGTAGAGTTTCCTTTCTTTAAACTGACAATTCCTTGTCTTTTCTCATCAACTGGAGTTTAGCTACTTGCTGCACCAATTTTTTGTCATTTTCTTCAGGCACTGCTATAAGATATTTTTGGGAAATTTACCCCAATATGTTTTCAGGAAAGAAAAAAAAAAAGACAGTCTGGTCCAGTGGTTAAGGCACCAGGTTAGAAACTAAGAAACAGTGAGTTCTAGTCCTATCTTAGGCATGAAAGCCAGCTGGGTGACTTTGGGCCAGTCATTCTCTCAAAGCCCAGCCCACCTCACAGAGTTGTTGTTGTTGTTGGGAAAATAGGAGGAGGAATGAACATTGGGTATTTTTGCCATCTTATTTATAAGAGCAATAATAGTGGGATAAAATAAATTAAACTCATCAGAAGCACTGAAGATCAGAGTTACAAACAGACAATTGATTTAAACTTCACTTCTTAAACTACCACCAGTAAAACATCTTTTATTTCTCATTTTTTCCCCGTCAGACTTCTGGATTAGCCAAGTACAAACTTTGAAAGGAAAATGTATAGGATTTTCACTTAAACTCCCAGCTAAATTCTGTAGCACTCATTTTCCATGTATCTTATTAGAATCAAGTTACCTTATATTCCTTGTACTTTCTGGTTATTCAGCAGGAATAGTCACCCAATCATAAACACTCATTTCAACTTTGAGCTACAAATATTCTCCTTTATCAGTCACCCATACAATGGGCAATAAGCAATTCTCAGGACATACCCCTTCTGATCAGCAGTTTATTCAGGAGATGACCTTTTCAGCCCTTACAGTTCTGTAAACAATCATTCAAAACATACATTTGGGGTGTGTGTGTGTGTGTGTGTGTATGTGTGTGATTTTTCTCTCTTTGAACTTTTGTTAACCCTCCCTGTTTACATACCATGCACCAACGAAATACAATATACACATTCCCTGTGATTTCTGATAGTCATTAGTTGGCCTCCTTTCATACCAAGTGGCTAATATCTCTGTCAGAATTTAACAAAGTGGACACTGTTCGGCAGACTGTTTTCCATGATGATATACAACTAAGCTAACCAGGACATTTGTTATATAGGTAGTCCTTGGTTAAGCGGCACTTATTCAGTAACTGTTCAAAATTATTACATTGATCAAAGGGGTACAAGACTGATTCAAAGTTTTGATCATGTGACCGCAAGGGTCAGATCGCAATATGGGCACTTGACAAGAGCCTCACCCTTACAACAGCTGTAGCATCCCAGTCACTTGAAGCCAGAAGGAAGTTGCAAGGAGGTCCTCACTTAATGACCTGTAGTAAGATTGCTATTGCTAAGCAATGAGGTCACCTGATATTGCACTTTATGACCACATTGCTTAGCAATAGAAGTTCTAGTCCCAATTGCTGTTGCTAAGTTAAGACTCTGTATGATATAAAGGAAATATGAGCAGGGAATTCAATATCCTATTTGGATACATACATATAGGTAGATCTGAACAACAAGTCTTGATCAATGCAGAAAACTATGGTTCATCCATGAATGTAGTCAGGGGAAAAATATTTTGAAAAGAAAAAGTACAAATTATCATATCCTTTAATGTAGTCTCAAAAATTGAGAATAGGCTCTCTACTTGAAGATGGATTTTGAAGATTGAGCTACATTTTAAAAGAAAGGAAACCTCTTGGAGAGGTGTACTTTTTTTTTTAGCAGGACAACTTACAGCCTCCCACAAGTTGCTGCCGAACTCTAATTTCCATTAATTAAGTTTAGTGATAGCAACAGGACACCCATCTGTATTACAGCCTGCACAGATCCCATAATTAAAACATAAAACTTAACAGGTATAAAGATGGCAACCATTATGCAAAATATCATAAAACCTAAATGAAACTTTGAACCTGAACCCGTATATCCATAACTTTTATTTATTGAAAACAAATATATCTTCCTCCCCACCCCCCAAAAATCTAATCCTTACTTAAAATCTTTGCTATCAGCATCCATTCCATTTGGCAAGCCTCTGCCATTTATTTTGGTAACATCGTCATCATCAACTTGTTTAAGATCTCTGTTCTTGTCCTCCTCAAATGGAGAAACCTTGCCTTTCTGGTCTGCTTTCTCAGGTCCATCTGTTTCAGCTTCTCTAGTGCCCTAAGTAAAAAAACATGTTTGGTCTGAATCTAGCAGAAAATAAATGTAGCACCCACAAGGTATCATTATCAAATCTAACTAATGTTGTAAGCTACCTTGATTGTCAGGTATCATTCTTAAACAAAGTGTGTTGTACATACATAAAATAAAGCTAGATTTCAGGATAAAACTGAAAAATCAACATTAGCTGAAGGTAAATTTCCTACAAAGTGAGCGTGGCTTTTCCAGTTGTGAGAGGTTTTGATGATCCAGAGGAATCTAACCCTACACATAAGGCAGTGAAGAGAGGCAGTTTTTGGTACTCCCTTCTTCCTTGTAACACTGTCTAGAGTGAAATACTATAAAACATATGAAATTAAAATGGTGTAAGATCAAAGAAGCAGTTACAGATAGATAATCCAGGTAAAATTATCTTCATCAAATCATGAAGAGTTGGAAGTCACAGAATGACTGAATAACATATAACCAAAATGCCGTTTTATGCTTGGTGTGTCCTTTTGCAAGACATCTTGCTCTTTCTCATAAATACAGCTATTTAAAAGGATTTATTATGAACAGAAAGCTTTTGAAAAATCTTTGGAGGGCATATGCAAGATCTATATACAACACTTCATGTTACAGATATGATTTTGAAGCCATTTTCCCAACAGTAGCATGAAACAGTTGAGTATAGACACATAAGATCTAGTTTAGCATAAAGCAATGCTTTCTGGAGACCACAACAAAAACTTAAATAATTAAGATATTTGCTGCTAACTTACATGGCAGCATGAGGGAAATCTAGCAGGTAGTTAATATTGTAGACTAGCCTACAATAACTTTTATTGAGTCAAACAAGTTACTTACAAAAGCTCCTTTCCTAAACCGGGAGTCCAATTTATCAGCTGGAGAAGAACTTAGCACATATTCAACCATGCTCACACCAAGGCCCCCACTCTCTGATCGAGGAGATAAGACAGCGTTTACTTCACTTGTTCCATGAAAAACATGTCCAGGCTTTCTCTGAACCATAATAGGCTGTGACATGGAGTGGTCTATTTTAAATTTAAAAAAGACATATTAAAACTCAATATGCAAATTAATACAGCTTAAATCAATGCAGATTTTTCCATCACTGAACCTAGGAACAGTCTTTTTCCCATACTAAATTGTATAGTTTACATAATGATTTAAATAAGTAACACTTACGAGGTGTTGCCCAAGCAGTTTCTCTCCACTCATCACCAAGAAATATCCCTTTTTGTCCATCCTTTGCTGGATCATCTGGTTCCCAAAATTTTTTGGCAGGTAGCAGCTATTACAAAAGGAACATCTCAAATTTAATGATTATTTATTAACAAACTAATGCCCAGATGTATATTCATAAATTATACTTCTATAGAAAGGAATCTGGAGCTTCTGCGTTTATCCCTTTTGATATAAATGTATTTATTAAATGATAATGCATTTAATAAACCAATAATGTACTTTATTACATGCTATACTTTTGTATTTGAGAAGCATGATGATAGGCAGGTATGGTAATGTTGGTGCAGTGGCTAAATTGACTGTTAGATATAAAATGATTACCTCAGTTATGAATTTTCCTTTCACTTTAAATGGCTTTATAGTTCTTATTGCTTTTATCTATCTTTAATTTTTTATCCTGTCTTTATTACTTTATAAGAAAATGGTGAACAAGCCTAATACTCCTTTCTCCTATTTTTCCTACAACCGCCCTGTGATGTAGGTTGGGATGAGTGTGTGTGACTGACCTAAAGTCACTCTTTTTTTGGATTGGTTTGCTATCTTTTTATTTGAGCTGCCCAGTGTCTTGTATGGAGATTAACATCTATATAAGTTTTATAAATAAACATGAATTTGAAATACAGTAGATGCTAAATGTTCCCCAACCAAATGATGGGGTTACGGTTTCAACCAAAAAGAGGGCTGTGAAAATATTTACAGACCCCTCGCATCCTGGACATAAATTGCTTCAACTCCTACCCTCAAAACGACGCTATAGATCACTGCACACCAAGATGACGAGACACAATAACAGTTTTTTCCCGAATGCCATCACTCTGCTAAACAAATAATTCCCTCAACACTGTCAAACTATTCACTAAGGCTG
>JANHZT010004211.1:130798-141348 GCA_032468215.1 Stegonotus admiraltiensis | reverse complement strand
CTGCTCTGGGATGACCAAAGGGTCAGTCCTGTGACTACCCACAGCTCTGGAATATGGGACCGACTTTCCCACCAACGTCAGCAAGCCACCGTCAGTCTGCCCATCTTTGTTTTCCTTCACTCAGATTGACCAAGCTTCTTGAGAGAAGGAACACAAAAGAGGTTTCCAGGTTGTGTGCCTGGACCAGGCACTTTCTCTTGGGCCTCCCACCCGGAGGCCTCGCAGAAGCAGAGAGGTAGGCCCGAAAGGCGACTGAGCCTTCCCACTCCCACCAGTGGTCCGTGGGATTTAAAATTATGAACTTGGTGGTCCCTGAGGTCCAAAAGGTTGCGGACCCCTGGTTTAGATGACCTCTGAACACAATGGGATTTATTGCAGTCAGCCTGCATACCTTTGTTAACCATCTTAAAGTTATTCTGCATGATTATATGTACTTGTGTGTTTGTGTAAGGAAGCATTATATATTAGAGAATGGTCTGAATATATGTATGCATGTCGTGTTTGCATGTACATGTGTATATTGTGAGTACATCTATATATACAACATACACGCTCCCATAGATGGGGTTAATTTACGTAAATTAAATGAATTAAATTAAAGCACTTTTATTCAATAGTCAGTGTTTATTAATTCAATTAACATTTTGTTCTGTATTCTTTTTGAAGTATACAAAACCATTTATGCATAAACCAAATGAATCAAATATGCACCTTGAAGAATTCATACTCAGGATTGGTTTCAGGGAGAGATGACAATTCTAGCTGGCAGCACAGAAAAGATTGGAAGAATGTAAAATTTTTGGCAAATTTATACTTTGCCTTATTTTATTTTTTAAAAGGGATTCTCTTAAATTCAAGGCAATGTTTCTTTTAGATGAATATGGAATTTGTAACTGCCAGGAATAATTAACACTGTCAATGCACTAAAATGTTTTTTAAAAACCCATTGTAACCCCATGCAAAATAAAAAATTTGCATGTAACAAATGTTAGTCTCTGTTATAATAAATATATCTATGATTTGCATACTCCAGGAAATATCTTTTTCTTGCATTTTCAGTTAAAGAATAAACATTATGATCATTACTTTTTTGTATATTTAAAAACACAATTGAAAACTCTTGAGGAAATACCCTGCAATAATTAAACTTCTATTAACAAGCAAAAACTCAGTTTTTTTAAATGAGAATTATATTAAAATTGATCTCATTTGTGCATATATTATTAAAATAATTACATTTTGGAAGAATGATTATATATTCTAAATAGAGTAACACTTCTAGGCTTTAGAATTAGTAATTAACAAATAAATATAAATATTCTGTAAATTGCATTTTAAATTATTTACCTCTCCCATTCCCCGAGATTCTAATGCAAGAGCTTGAAACTCATGATTCATTTCATCCAAAGAGCAAACCTAAAAAAGAGACGGGAAAAATAAATCAAAACAGAATACTGATTGATTTTATATGAAACGTTATGCAATATCAGTTTGCATAGAATTGTAGTATAGGTGATACAACTGAATTATTTTATTTTCAAATAATGATTGTTTGAATGATAGTTTTTACTAATTGCTTCCATTATCACTTATTTTTATGAAAACTTCCTATAAATTATATTATTTGTCTTCAAAAAAAAATTAATTAAACTTTGTGAATAAGTATTTGCCACATTCAAATGTTAAGGAATTTTTAAAAATACACAGAACATTAAATGAGTTTATATTGAGAAACTTCTACATAAATAAACACAGCACAACTGAAATCTGAATCAACCATTCTAACAAATAACATTTCAAGGATATATACTCATTTTGAGACAACACATACAATTTCATTAAATTTTGTATTTAAACTAAAGATGAAATCCTTATGTAGGAGGACTTTCTCCTGCCCCATGTACACTCCCCAATTCTGTTCCAGGTTTTTATCCAGTCCATATGTTCCCCAGACAGGAAATAAAACTAGTCAAACAAGGAAGACATAGTTCTGTTCTTCAATGGTTCCACCCATTCCTTACTAATTATTTCAGGGGGGGAAATCAGGAAGAGGCAATCCCAGTCTGGCGTGGATGTGCCTGGCACCTCTCTGATCTTTTTAGTAATGTAAGCAGTAGCACTCTGCCAACTTTTTGACTTTCACATTGTAGGTATCTGAGTTGAACAGCCTCTGGATCCTTTGTGTCAAAGTGTGTTTCCATCTTCCCCATCACAAAGCTATTTTTTCTGAAAAGCAGCCTTGGGCCCATTTCATTTCCTAGATCTCACACTCATGCACTGTATCTGCGAGGAGCTTTCTTTTCAATTTAAGGAATTCAACGTTGAGTTTGGATAAGAGCTTCTTCTCTTGGTTCCTTTGCTATCTCTCTTACCTCTACTTTCCTAAAGGGACTCCTGTGAGTATTTGGTCATATTAAGACCACCCTAAAATCTTTAGATAAGAAAAATGATGGTTGATGGCTCCTCAAACCTAAATGAGTTCTGAACTGCTTTGGACCAGTCCAATGAATGATTCAGCACCAAGAACTCTACTGTTTTGCTTGATATTTGGGAGACTGCAGTTTGTATACACCCAAGAGTCTGCCATTGACTCCACTGGGAACTGCTCTTTCCCATAATTCTAGGTCCATTAGACCTAACTAGCCCCAGCTATAGCCAAGCCCACATCCTCTGCAAGCAGCATCTCTAATTCAGTGCTCTCATCTCAACACTTAAAAAGGTGAGGGGACAGATACATGTCCTAATTTAGAAGCTGCAGAAAGCTTTATGTTGCAGACAACTGGAATCTCTGCCATTAGCCAGCACTGGATGGGAGATTAACTGGGAACTGGATTTACATCTATCTGCCAGCTCCTGTTAGAGAGGGGAGGGCCATCAAAAGGCACCATAACTGAAGCAAACTATGTTACTCAACTACTCAAACTGCCTGTGCCTCTTTGCAATCAGTCCCATGTGTATTGAACCATATGAGTTTCTATTGCTTGTGATGGGAGGAAAATTAGATCTTCTGCAGCTAGTGTCAGTCAATATGTTTGACTCTTGCAGGAAGTATACAGAAATGATAGCAGACTAAACACACAAAAACTGGGAGGAGACATGAGGGACTTCTTGGCCCATTGTTAAATTGGGGATAAGAGAACTCCAATAAACTCTCTTGGCCAGATTGCAGCTAACACAGCTACTTTCCATCAACTGGCTCTCCATGACCGGAGCAGAGGGTACTGATGCTGGAACTGTCTGCTTGCCACTTCTTGCACTGTGCTTCCAAAAAGGATTTTCCTTTCTCCATCTTTTTTTTTAAACTCCTAGGCCTGAAAATGGTGCCGAAGAGCCTTTCTTGGTCTTCAAAAGGTAGAACTAAGATTGAGAAGCAGTTAGCTGTCACCAAATGGCAAAGAACATTAAGTACTGCCTTCTAGCTAGAAAAGGTGAAGTTAAATCTTTCCTGTTGGCTCCTTCTGGTAACCAAGAAGAGCATGATTTTCCTTAGAATTCTCTAATATAAGCCAGAATTCATTCTTCCCTCAAGCTGTTCAGATCCTAAGGCAGCAAAACACCCCCAATCGATGACACTGTCACATTCAAGTTTGAGAACTGGTATGAAGTTACTATCATATTCTCTGTGCAAATGAATTCTTTAAAATAAATTTTCTCTGTATTATTTAATTGGAATGTACTTTTTGAAATAATTTGAATACAGGTAGTCTTCAACTTACAGCAGTTCATACAGTGACGGTTCAAATTTACAATGGCACTGAAAAAGGTGACTTATGACCGTTTTTCACTTACAACCTTTGCAGCAGCTAGATGATCATGTGATGAAAATTCAGGCGCTTAGCAACTGGCTCATATTTATGACTGTAGCTGAGTCACAAGGTCATGTGATCACTTTTGTGACCTTCTGACAAGCAAAGTCAATGGGAAAGACAGATTCATTTAACAACCGGGTTACTAATTTAAAAACTGCAGTGATTCACTTAAGAATGGTGGCAAGAAAAGTCGTAAAATGGAAAAAAATAACATGCAAGACTAAAATGGAAACCCAGATTTGGGACCAGGTCTCTATATAACTAAAGGGTAAAAACAATAAGATTAAGTTATAATTTATCCAAATTCTTTATCATGAAGATGGCGGGAAAGTAATATTTTAGTTTAAAATGAAACATAAATGAAAATCTTTAACAATGGTTTCCATTTATCACTATAACCTTGGATAAGTGACCTGCTATAACTGGTATGCCTCTCCAGCTATTCTCCTATTCAGGATTACCCTGTCCAAAATAACTTAATGATTCAAATACTATACTAAACAAACGGGCACAGAATCAAATAACATGTGGTACATATAAATCTTGTTAATGTATTTCTATTGTAAAAGTGGTCAGCAACAAGATACCCGCAACTTATTAACATTAAAAAAGTTCTCTACTTTTAAAATGTTGGAAATCGTCTCATAACCTCATAAAATCACTGTCCTACAAAAATTTATATGAGTGTACAAGCTTCGGATAAAACAGTTCCAGTTTACAAAATTCTGTCAGAGCTGAATCCTTTCACAGTAGAATGAAAGATGAGCCATTTAAAGTGTTCTGTCCTAAGGCATAATGAGAACTTGAAACAAACCTTTGCTCCATCAATTTTTGTCAGAGGTTTACAAAAACATCACTTGGAACTCAGGCTCTCTGCACACTTCAGATTTTTGGGCTCCTGTGAGATTGTATATGGTTCAATCTGCCTGAAAGAAGGGCTGTCCTCTATTTTAACAATATTCAACAAACTCTTAAAACTCTAGCATAGGCACCATATCATATTCTTCATTTATGAAATGTGGGAATGGATAAAAATAGCAGAGAGATGAAATCTATGTTATATTACAGTATTAAAGATACAATAGAGGGCAAAATTCATCCTTAGAATTGTTCTGTCAATGAAAAGCTGAAACATGAATTACAGTACAGGTATTAGCAGTATATCACAGTTATGGTACTATCTGTATTCTCCCAAATTCTTCCATTTCAGTAGGATAACTTCAAATCAATGAATTTGCCCAAGGCAAATTCATGAATTCCATGGATATGGAAAAAATAATGACAAAGTTACAATAGAAACATACAAAATTCAGTAATTCAAGAATAGAGCAGTCTGAAACATAACAGATCTTCCTCTAGACCAGGCTGTTCTTAAATATAGTTTGTTGATTTCTGAAAGTAAATTGTTTGAACCAGAAGTGAGCTGAAGTATCCCAAGGTTTCAGTTGAAGGATTTACTTAAACAATTGCTTTACCTAGAACAGGGTTGTCAAACTGGCAGCCGGCGGGCCAAATGTGTCATGCGCAGGCCACACACCCCCGATTCACAAATGGGAAAAACACTGCAAAACGTCACGTGACAGCAACGTGATGCCAGGGATTTGACACCCATGACCTAGAATAAGCATCCAGAAGAGGGACAGAATATTTCAAAATTTTTGAGTATGTTGTTTTCTTTTATTAATGAGTTTCACACAACCCTATGCCCCAAATAATCAGGAATGGTGTAATTCAGCATCCAAGAACAATATATCACCAGTTCATATTAAAACCTGGACATGTAATCCACAATTCAGATAATATACGGACTGTTATTCTGGACTCACAGTCACAAGAGAAAACTCTACTGATGGAACCAATGGAATATACTTTGCAAAAGACAAAATCTAAACTCAAAACATACGAAGGAGCTGAATTATTGTTAAGTATTTTGAGGCACTCTCTTCCTAAAATTCTAACCATCAATCTTTGAGACTCCATATAGTTAGTCCTCTACTTACGACCAAAACTGAGCCCAAAATTTGTTCCTTAGACAGTTGTTAAGTGAGTTTTACCCCATTTTATGACCTTTCTTGCCACAGATATTAAGTGAATCAATGCAGTTGTTAAGTTAGTAAAACAGTTACATGAATCTGGTTTCCCCATTGTCTTTGCTTGACAGAAGATCACAAAAGGAATCTGGAATACTGCAACCGTCATAAATAAGACAGTTGCCAAGCTCCTGAATTTTGATCATGTGACCATGGGGATGCTGCAATGGTTATAAAGTGTGAAAAATGGTCATAAGTCACTTTTTCAGTGTTGTTATAACTTTGAATGGTCACTAAATGAACTGTTGTAAATTGAGAGAACTGTTGAGAACTGCCTGTATATCCAACCAATAATCTACATTCTCTAATAAAGGATAGGGGATGAGAACAGAATGTTCTGGTCAGGAAGTAAGAAAATTAGAAAAAATAGTGCTGCAAATATTTTAAAAATGCTTTACAGGTAGTCCTCAACTTACAACAATTCATTTAGTGATTGTTTGAGGTTGCTAGCATTAAAAAAGTGACATGGCCGTTTTTCACACTGCAACCGTTGTAGCATTCCCATGGTCATGTGATTTACATTTGCATGCTTGACAACTGACTCACATCTATGACAGTTGCAGTGTCCCAAAGTCATGTGATTCCTTTTGCGACCTTTTGACAAGCAAAATCAATGGGGAAGCTAGATTCATTTAACAACCGGGTTACTAATTTAACAACTGCAGTGATTCACGTAAGAACGGTGGCAAGAAAAGTCATAAAATAGGACAAAACTCACTTAACAAATGTCTCACTTAGCAACATAAATGTTGAGCTCAATTGTGGTCCTAAATTGAGAACTACCTGTAATTATCCCCTATTCTCAAGCCCTTCACCCATGTATGAACATCACCTTTTCTCCAAACAACATACTCATAAGAAGAAATCATTACCCTTCAACTACAAAAGATGCCTTTCAACATAGGTGGACTTTCTGGTGAAAAAAGTAATGTCTTCCGCTCTAATAATTATAGCTGCAGGCTCCAACACTCATTGCCCTTATTTGCCTTGCAGCACCAAAACCAGGTCTGTAAGAAACAGACAAATCTATAATTTAAAACTGCAGACCACTACCAACTCTGCAAACACGAAAGCTACAGGTAGCTCTTGACTTACAACACAACTGAGCCCAAAATTTATGTTGCTAAACAAGACTGTTGTTCAGTGAATTTTGCCCCATATTATGACCCTTCTTGCTACAGTTAAGTGATTCACTGCAGTTAAGTTAGTAATGTGGTTGTTAAGCGAATCTAGCTTCCTCATTGATTTTGCTTGTCAGATGGTCACAAAAGGTGAACACATGGCCCTGGGACATTGCAACTGTCATGAATACATGCCAATTGCCAAGCATCCAAATTTTGATGATGATACTGCAACGGTTGTTAAAATGTGATAAACGGTCATAGGTCACTTTTTTCAGTGCTATTGTAACTTCAAAGGGCTGCTAAACACATGGTAGTAAATCAAGGACAGCCTTTACCGGATTTAAATTCCATCGATGAATGTTGGTGACTTCATTCACTTCATTTACCCCTAATTTCTTGACCAAAAAATAATCCAGGAACCATGCTGAACACTGTTCTTTTCTCACTTTATATTTTGCTCTTCATAGACCACTCTCCACAGTAATACGATCTACAGCACACTTAGTTCCATGCAGGATTGAAAGACCCACTCTGTGATTAAGAAATTTACAGAATGGTTTCTTCTACAATTCAAATGGTTGTAGCACACATTAGATATTTAGCCTGAGCAACATATGCCTGGCATTTATATGCCTGGCATGTTCAACCACATGAAACTGTCTCCTGATATTTACAGTATGGGTTTTAATCCATCAGTTCAGTTATCTTTTGCCTCTGACATCAATGATCCTGATCAAGCAAGTAAGATATTAAAAGTTGCTTGTCCATATGCAATGTTCTTTGCCTCTTCCAAGTCCCCTATACTTCATAACTTTTTACTCTTCTGAACTGAGCAGGGACATGCATTTTCAATGTAGGAAATCCAATGTAGGAAAGCTATATGAGTCTTCTTCCTTTTATCTGTGCACCATGATTTTAAAAAAACCAACGTTATTAAGTGTATGTATGGTACAAGAAGACATAATCTCATGTCCAACATTTTTCTGGACTTTCTGGTAGGTTCAATCTTGGGTGAGTCACAAGCATTGTTATATCACTATGAGGGAAAAAGGACCCCAGTGCCACTAGAACACTCTCTCTTTCTAGGTCTTGAATAATATAGAGAAACAATGACTGCAAAGATGTGATTAATGTGAGCTATAGGCTGTTGGTTGGGATTTTTAAACATTATGCTTCTCCCCTTAGACTTAGTACACAAAAAATATCACAGCTATTAAAGCTCTGCCATTTTTTTATTCCCATGAGTTGCGTTAAGGAGTGTTTCTTGAAAATAGTCTGTCAACACAGGCTAGAGTGTAAAATTATTGTGAAGGTAGGGTAGCATCTCCCTTCCCAAATCTCCCTTCTGTTCTATCCCCCAAGAAGTTGTTTTCAGTGAGACAAGTCCATAAATGTGATACATAAATAAAAATAAGAGCCAGAACAGAATATTTGGGAGGAGGCATGAATTGGACATACTTTTTCAAATGCTACTCTACACAGAACTCTATACAGATAGAGGAGACTGACTCTCAGAATATGTTATTTCTAGATATAATCCATGAAGTGTTTTTGGTTTGTTTTTGTTAATGAATATTCAATTTTACTGGGTCTTGAAGAATCTCTGAAGCTATGTTTTTGACAGAGACAAACACTATAGGTTTGTGTGTAAACAAATGTTTATATATCCTGTCCCACTGGCTTGTACCTGTAACAATAATCTACATTCTTCAATGAAATGTACAATAACATAAATATGCTATTTAAACTAACCATTTTCAAACAATCTGAATTGCATTATTAAATATATAGTGAAAGGGTCATCAAGAATTCTGAAAAAAGTTTTTTTCTGGTTGCAACATTAATTGAAACCAAATTTATTGTCATCTGTACCACACATATCCTACAAAAATATTTACTATTCTAAAGACAAAAAAAAGAAAATAATATTCAGAACTATATTTATCCAAACTTTTAAACAAATGCTTTATTCACACATCACTCAGATTTAAGTTACTTGAATTTAAAATTGCACAGTGAAACACATGCTTATCTGCCTTGCTTAAATCATGACTTTATGCTTCACAAATGTATTAGAATATCTTTTTTTAACCAAGCCATAGTTCAAGGACTTTTTTTAAACTGAGTATCTTGTTACACCCTAAAAACCATAGTACACAATTTCCCCACACTATTTCCTGTTTGTTGACCTTTGTTGTATCATTCATGATATCTGGTTGCACTTTCCAGAGATTCTCCCCACAGGCACCAAAACAAACTCTTTTTACACATTTCATTCATTTAACATCAGTTTAAAAAATTCTGTAAGAATGGCATTTTCAACTACACCAAACACTACAATTAATATATTATAGCACAACATACTGAACAATATTTTAGCCTGATACGTTCTGTGAACCTAACTCAGGGAGTCATCTTACCGTACAGAGAATGGAACTAAGTAGATCAAGTCTAAATTAACAGCTAAACTGTCCCTTTGAACCGTCTGTGTTTTCTTCCCAAGAATCATTTATCCTATAAAGAAGCAAGTCCAAAGGAACGTTTATATTTCAAAGTGGCAAACAAACCACATTATCCATTTGCAACTAGGATTACTGCAACAGACCTTTAAAATACTTTCACAAATTTTCAAGCAGAAGAAAATTCTAATGATTATTGTCTTCCACTTCCAGCACCGTTTCCTTTCCTTGCATTCATTCACCCTTTTTCAGATTAACAAGAGACTTATTATACAATGAAAGCAAGTGTGATCGGTTACCATTCCGATTCCCTGGTAAAAGACCCATGCTAAGGTTCTTGACATTTTAGCAACCCAACGTTAACGTTTGCGGGGGCGGGGGACCCAACCCCGCGAGCACGCAGAGACAAATCCCGTCCCCGAAACAAAGACAGTAAGTACTTTATTCTCGACCGATCCCGGGTATAATATCTTCAGAGACCTCATTCCTCCCTCCCAGTCGCTCGATTTCCCCCACCCGTAGAATAGGCCCTCAACCACTCCTTTCTGCAAATGATGTCCGCTCGGTCAAACGCTGCCTTCTCTCCCCCTCCCCTCCGTTTACCCTACACATCCTCCTCAAGATTTGGTGGGGAGGGGAAAACCCCACCGAATGGTTGGAAGAGCTGAAGCGCATCCCCCCACCAACGAAAACAACCCCCAGTTCCCTCCCCCGAACGGCCCTTCCATAAAAAAAAAAGACCCGCCAGCCACTATTCCACACACACCGTTTATACGCAAGCCGCGATCCGAGGCACCCACCCACCCCCTCTCTCCGACTCCTCCTCGCCCGAAACGCAGCCATAATAACAATGAGTGAGAGAGAGAGAGACGGAAACAAACCCACCCGGTCGAACGTTCCAACCACCACCATACTGGCTCGTTCCAACCACCACACCCACACGGACTCCTTTCTTCTCTCGGCGGCTGCTGCTGCACCCCCACCCACCTCCCCTTTTACACAAGGCTTCCTCCTCCTCGTTTCGGCCAGCCCGGGCCTGCCTAACAAGGCCTACTACTTCCCCGCAAC
>JANHZT010004211.1:96713-109199 GCA_032468215.1 Stegonotus admiraltiensis | reverse complement strand
ATTCTCCTATCCTTATTCTCTTAGACTGTACAGCTTTAGATTACGTACCATTTCATCATAAAGCTTTTGAATAAAAATAATGTCCACTATTTTGTGAAAAAAAATAGTGAACATAATGTGAAAAAAGTGGACTGTCCGCTCAAATAGTGGACAGCTGGCAACTCTATGCAGCACCACTGTGGCTCAGAATTCATTTATTTCCTTAAATTTATTATAGCCACCCATCTTACTTGCAAGTTTTTAAATGGCTTACAAGTTGTGTAAATAAAGCTACAACAATTAAAACACTACATTAAAAACATGCTGGCATACCCCTCTACCAGCTGGAGATCTGTAATAAAATCTATTGATAATGTGTCCCAAGGTCACAAAGGTGAATTTGATTTGCTGCACGCAGCTGGCTTTCGATGGACAGATTTTACCTGTCATCCCATGACCAGATGAAACATAATCCCCAAGATCTGCTCTTATTCTTAGGCACCCAAAGTCTCTAAGGACCTAACGCTGGGTTTTAAATAGTCTCCCATAACCAGCCGTTTATTGTCCTGACAGAGTCAAAACAATTATTCCCTTTAAGGAAGGGGAAAATATAAACAACCATTGTGAAACAGTTACCCTTCTTCAGGCATGAAAGATGATAGCTCATCCTGTGGGGTTTCCTGTAGGTCATTCATATGAGTCCCAGAATAAACAATGTGTTTGTTGCTGCTCTTTAATTTGAGCTAGCAAATTCACAGTTTGTCTCCCTGCCCCCAGCCTTTCTGACTGGCCTAACCTTGATGGAGAGATGAAGTTGCTTAACTGCAGAATTGTGACATTGGGAGCAGTAAAAAGAAGGCATGGGCAGGGCATCTTGAAACTTGTTCTGGGAGCTTGATATATATAGGAGAAATATAAAAATTAAAATGGGTAACAAACTGTGCTCACCTGACCTGCCAAGACAAGAGAGTCTGTGCTTTCTGAAGAGTTTCTGTGAGCAGTTTGGTCCTGGAACAGCTGGGATGTGCCTCCTAGAGGGTGCTTCCCAGGGGTGGGTTTCAAATCCTGTCTCTAGTGGTTTGCTCGTGTGCATGTGCAGAAGCATCCGAGCGGGTGGGCGGAGCCTCCCACCGCCACTGTTATTGGTTCACCCGATCCTGTGTGAACCAGTAGCAACCCACCACTGGTGATTCCATTGTTGTGTAGGAAGCCCCATTCCCTCCTAGAAGAATGAAATATTTTGGGAAATATTAAAAAGTCAGGATAGAGTATTTCTCCTAAACAAGAAATGGGAAAAATCTTAAGGGAGGCAGAAACCAGCCCGTTTCCCTGCTCCAAGCAGAAACTGAGGAGGCCAGCTTTTAGAAATGCAGATTTGGTAATCCATTCAGAAAGACTGGGTCAAGACAGAAACTCAGATAAGCAACAAACAAAAGGTTGACAAAATTAGCTCAGACAAACATCTAGGATTTGCATTTTTCCTTTTGCCTATAGAGCCAGCCATGACCCCTACATGGCCCCATAGGAATCCAGAAGGTATAAAAACCTATCCACTCTAAACTCCATTTTGTCAGTTGTCCCAGAATCACATGTGATTCTGCTTCATCAATCATCTTTCCAATCAGCCTCCAGCCTCCATTTTATTTCCAGTGCCTTTCTCCCAGCTTGGAATTGGACCTGGAATTTTTCTTCCAACAGTTGGAAAGCCAACTTTACAATAAATAACTCTATAAAAATGCCATGATTTCTTTGGCTGGATGAAGCAACCTAGAATAAAATACATAAGGAGAGAAATGCAACATTCCCCACCAACTGCCTGGAGGCAAAAGGATCCAGTCAGCACATTGGATGCATTGGTTGGTACCACAAATGGGTGGGCAGGTCTGTGGTGCTTGAGAAGTGCCTGTGAAGAGAAACAATGTTTAAACTCCTGAAATGCTGCTTGTTCTTGAGTAGTGAATTTTCATCCTTTGTGAATTTTTTATCCTTTCTTTAAAAGTTCAGTTGGTGGCTATGTGTGGTCTTCCAAATTAGGGATGAACTTCTGATAGAAATTAGTAAATTCCCAGAAAACTCTTGTACTCTGGTCTCATCTATGAAATTGTTTGTCATCCTTAATTCTGTAAGAGTAGAGTGTTGTATTTTCTGGTCTGAGTCAAAACAAAGAGTAAGAGGAATCAACAGGAAAATGTCCTTGCCTACCTTTGGCAATCTGAATGTTCCATAATGGTCCGAGGCAGTGGTGAGTTTCAACTGGTTCACCCCAGTTCGGTAGAACCGGTAGTGGCAGCGGGGGGGGGGGGTCTGCCCACCCACCCGGATGTCATCACGGACGCTCTGCGCATGCGCAGAAGCGCCACACGTGAGCAAAGCAAGTAAGTTCCAAACCGGTAGCAAAGGTAAGTGGTACCCACTACTTGTTTGAGGGTCCCTTTTTGGAGCTCTTGTAAAAAGGGCCTGCAAAGTTCCCCAAAACCAAGACCTTGGAGCAATTCAGGCAGATGTTTATTATATGGTCAAGTTTATTTTCAAAATATTATTTTAATTTTGTTTTATAGCCCTCCACTATTGCTTCTATATGTAACAGCATTTCATTTAACCTTCATCTGAAAGGTTGAATGAACCTTTAAAAACCTTTAAAAACCAAACACACCGGATTATGATCTGAAAAGGGTTTTCGTGGTCAAATTAGTAGTCAGGTTCTTTGAAATCCAAATCATGTGTATTTTCAAAAAAAGGTTTATGTTTTTCAGAAAAATAAGTATATTCTCTTGAATTTCATTTCATATCTCCATGCATCAACAAGCTGTACCTTGTTCATCAAATTAAAAAAAAAACTTTTAGTAATTTATCTGGTATACTTTTAATATTTTTTCAGAATTTGTTTCTATTTGTAAGGAGATCATTCCATTTCTAGCTCTAATTAGGCACTAATTTTCACAAGAAAAGTACATTGGTCTGTCCATAAGTTCTTTATAGAACATTGCTTTATCTTCATTTGGGGCATAAATTCCCAATTTTGGAGTCTTAACTCCATGCAAATTAACTTCCATCCCAATATACTAGTAGCTACCATGCTCATTAGTCAATATGAGTTATAATTGTAGCTGAGGGTTTATATACAAAGCAACTCATTTTCTTTTTATTTGTTCCTGCTGTGAAATTCTTCACCTTTGTAAGTAAATTATATCTTGTTTCCCCCCCTCCAAATAATGATTTACTTTTCCTCTTCTGAGGTGCACGTACTCCATTTATATTCCATTGACACACAATTATAATTCATATTCAGGCCAAATATTTAGAAACGTCAATACCTGCAATACCTAATTATTATTACTTTGACTTTCCTGTTAAATCTGTGAAGACTTTTGGGTAGTATCTATCTATCTATCTATCTATCTATCTATCTATCTATCTATCTATCTATCTATCTATCTATCTGTATTGTGTCCAGAGTTTTTTCTAGAAATTTTCTCAGTTTCAGCACAGAACACAGTCAAAACCTCTACTATTTGAAAATAAAAATTACTCCTACCAGCCAATTACCAATTGAAATGGAATCCTTTTCTGTTTAAGTCATTCAGAAAGTACACTTTTCTCTTATACAATATTCTGATTGGAGTTACTTTAAGCACCATTACATTTGTATTTTCACTCTTCAATCTTGTATTAAAATGCTGCAGAACTTGGTCTCCTGTTTTCTTCCTGACAAAGTTCCCCAGGATTTATTTATGTATTCAATTTTTATGTGATCCATCTGCCTATAAGGCAACTTTGGGCTGTTTATAGATGTCCTTGGAACGTTCGCAAATGTTGTATTTATTCTATAAACTTCATCAATTTCTGTACCTGTATGATCTTCATCCTATTCTAAAAAAAAGTTGATAAATGTGTTCGCTAGAATCCACCGAATATCAGAGGATTTGCTCTAAATCTCAAACAAAATTTGGTTTCTCTCAAGAATATGTTATCAGGCATCTCACCTGACAGCATACTATCACTAGTAGAAGTATGTCTTGAGGTCTTCAATGAGTTCAGCATTTTTAGAATTGCAGCCAAAATAAAAAACGTAAATGTTGCTTTACATCATATTATATTATAGTTAAGGTATTGAAATTCACCCAAAGGGATCCACTTTCAAATTCTGATTTACAAAGCAAATGTGTTGATTTAGAGCCATTCATTTCCTCTCATCTAGATTACCTCACAGAGTAACTCGGGGGGGGGGGGATGAGAAGAATGGAGTGTTTCCTTATGCATGCTTCTAATAGAAGAAGGGTAGTATTTAAATGTAGCAGTACATCTCAGAAACGTTCAGATATGTGGACTTCCAGTGTGCATGTTGGCTGGGGCATTTGGGGCACTGAAATCCACAATCTGAAACACTCATTTAAAGATTAAAATTCAAAACTATGACTTTTCAGCAGATGAAGGAACATACGAAATATTATATACTAAGTTCCTTTTAGTCTTATTTTGTTTTCATAGCTGCACATTTGTTGTTTGGTGTTGCGTTTGCGTATTGAACTACAGTGGTTTCTGTTTTATGAAATCTTTGTATTTTCTCTCCTCCACCTTTGCTTTTTGACTATGTGAGAAATATCTGAAATTGTGTTTATATATTTAGGACTCAGTATCAAAAAGTTATGCAGTGCCACACCTATATGTCTACATTGCTCATCACTGTGCATCTTATTTTCTTCTCTCTCCAGGTGACTCTGCCAAGGGCATTGATGATTGCTATTCCTCTGGTGACCTGCTTTTATTTGCTAGTAAACGTCAGCTATTTTGCAGCCATGACTTCTGTTGAGTTTCTGACTTCGGGTGCTATTGCCATTACCTGGGGGTGAGCAATGCTAAACACTAAGGCCTTACCAGCCTATTCAACATAGGTGGCTACATTTTCTCTAGCATTCATGCACTTGCCCTCAAAAACACTTTCCCTCTCCAACATGTGTCATAGCTTCAGCCTTGCAAAACATTGAAAACCAATAGCATTAATGTACAACCCTTTTGCGGGAGGAAAAGAAAAGGAAAGGAATTACTGAAGTAATGATGATTACTTCAGTCATATTGTCTCAATGGGACATGGAGCTTGAGAAAAATATTTAGTATTATCATTTCCTCCTCTCCCTTTATGATGCAATCTCATTCTAAGTGGCACTGTTTTGTAAGCTACGTTAGTCTGCTGGCCTGGTTAAGTGATTGATTTATCTTATGATCCTCTGGGTCAGTGGTGGGTTTCAACCGGTGTAACAACCGGTTGGCTTCATGCATGTGCTTTGCATTTCAGAACAGCTGAGGCGCGGCAATCCGCACTGCTGTGCCTATCAGCTGGGTTAAAAACGATCAAATATAGGTAGGTATAGCTCAGGGGTGAGCGGGAGGGCCCAGCTGACAGTCGGAGGGAACCGGTTCGCTCTCAGCTCACCATTGCCGCTACGGGCTCGCCCGAACTGGGATGAACTGGTAGAAACCCACCACTGCTGTGTGTGTATATGTTCCACTGATGCAGAGTGGGGAACTATGGCCCCTTTATGACTTGTGGACTTCAACTCCCAGAATTCCTGAGCTAGCATGGCTGGCTCAGGAATTTTGGGAATTGAAGTCCACAGGTCATAAAAGGACCATAGTTCCCCACCCCTGCACTAATGCATTAATCCCTTACTACTTTAGTTCCGTTGTCAGCAACCGGCTCCCTGTGTTCAGAAAGGCACATCATTATTCCTTATGAGTAGTCTGCTCTGTTTGCACAACACTGTGTCCACCTATCTTTCTGAAATTAACAACCAGTGTTTACATTTGAATATAACCTTGCCAGATTTCAGAAATTTCTGCTCCAAAAATATTTGAACACTTCATTAATAACAAATATTTCTTCTGTAAAATACCTTGAGGAAAAAAACTGGCATTTTTAATGAAATTAATTGAAGCCCCACTAATATTAAAGGCATGTATTTGTAGTGGTATGATATTTTGCTATGTCTAAAAGAAACTTAAGAGGATTCAGCTTAATGTAAAAGGTAAAGCCTTCTTTATGACAAACTTATATTAGAAACCCAGTTGACAACTATGGTAAATCTGGGAAAATTCTACTTTGATCAAATTTAATATATGAAGCAAAATTTTGGGAATTTGGGGAGAAAGCTAAAAAGCTACTGTAGTTGCTCATCAGATGAAACAACAAAAAGAATTGAATATTTTCTTTGAAATTAAGGCCATAGGTAGCCAGTTATTTAGTACAGGTAGTCCTTGACTTACAACAGCTCATTTAGTGATTGTTCAAAGTTACAGCATTGAAAAAAATAACTTATTATGACTGTTTGCACACTTATGACCGCAGTAGCCTCATGGTGGCGTGATCAAAAGATGAATGCTTGTTAATTGGTTCATATTTATGATGGTTGCCATGTCCTGGGGTCAAATGATCCCATTTTGTGACCTTCTGATCAACAAAGCCAATGAAGAAACCAGATTCACTTAACAACCATGTGACTAATTTAACAACTGCAATGATTCACTTATTAACTGTGGCAAGAAAGGTTGTAAAATGGGACAAAATTTGCTTAACAAATGTCTCACTTACCAACCTAAATTCTGGGCTCCATTATGCTTGTAAGTCAAGGACTACTTGTAATATGGAGTATATTAACTATCAGGGTTTTTATTTTTACTATTATGGTCAGTGATACAAATTAGAAGATTTTACAACCAAACAACAACAGATTAAGTTGGGTAAACCTACTGAAATGGAAGAGCTTTCCACAAAACATAAAAATAATTTGACGGTATCACTGATGCTACAAGAAATTATAAAGAAATTATAAATTATTGTACTCTGACAATAAAGGTTTGAATGAATGAATGAATGAATGAATGATGAATGGATAAAGACAGTTAACTCTATGGCAGTATTCTCTATGGAGACAGCCTTAGGCTCAGATGGATTTTCAATTGGATAGTACAGAACTTTCATAGCTCAATTGGCACTTTTAATTTATTTATCAGATTTATACCCTGGCAAAATCACAAAAGACTCTCAGCAGTTCCCAATACTAACAGAGCACAATAATATTAAACAGTTATCTTAAAATACATTGTAAAAAATCACCACAACAATTCATGGTTGCAGACCCTCAAAGCTCCCACCCATTAAACTTTTTTTCTAGAAGGTCAAATATCTGGATACAAACAACTGTCCATTCCAGAGGGCCAATCCCATCATTGGGCTAACCTGACTACAACAAAGAACAATCAACAAAGAACAAATATTGCCCACACCCAGGCAGCACAAGTGCTTGGAGGTGAACACCAAGTTTAATGGGTGCTGTAGTTTCATCCCCACTCCCAACCCAACTCTTAATCCTAACCTGACCTAAATCTTGCCTACTCAGGGGCCAATATCCCATCCCTCTCCTTCCTCACTCCACTCAGCTGTACTCAGTTGTGGGTTGCCCCCGGTTCACACCGGTTCTATAGGACCGGTAGTAAAACTGGTGAGAGGCTCCGCCCACCAACCCCAACGTCACCAGAATGCTTCTGTGTATGCACAGAAGCTTCTGTGCATGTGTGCGCGGCCCCGTTGCGAACTGATAGTAAAGGTAAGTAGAACCCACCCTGGCTGTACTACGGGGGTCAGCAATCTGTTGAAGACCATTCACAACAACCCTGCCAAGCAAAGGTGGAGAGAAACTTCCTCACCATCTACAAATCAGAACCCACAAAACCTGAAGCGGACAATACATAACAATACAAATCACGGCAGAATATACATTCCATACAGACACAATACTCAGAGATATTTCCTTTACCTTGAACATTGCAACCTCTTCTTGCCTAGTACTCTCCCTATTGGCCAGGCGATCCTAACCCCCTCCTCCAGTCTTTCACCTGTCCCAACACAGGTAAACCAAATCAATTAACTCTCCCCCTACAACCCCAATAAAGCTGCCAAGAAGAATGAGACAAAATATAGACGAGTACTGCAATTTCACATCAGGCGCTAATGTTGCAGGAGTCCTCTCCAGGGGAAAAATATGATTAGCCAGAGCCCTGGTTAACATTATTAGAGAACTCTCAGGAGTCATTCAATCTCACCGCATTCCACTCTTCGTTTTATGAGACTTATTACCATAGTATTAAAACCAGGGAAAGACCCCACCAGATGTGCAAGTAATGAGCCAGTATCATTGCTTAACTTAAATGCCAAGATACTAACTATGGCATTGGAGAAGAGATTACTGTACAAACATAGTGTCATCTCTAATTTATCCAACTCACTTTATCCAATTCAGTCAGGATTAATAAAAACAAACAGACAGACTGGCATCTATAATAGTCATTAGTGATGTACATTTTGGAAATAGCCACAGACAATTGGACTCGTCTGTTTTAATTTTGCTGGATATTGAGAAGGCTTTTGGTTTGATTCATATTAAATTTCTGGGTTATGAATTTTAAAAAGATTTAGGTTTGATTTTCTAATGATGGGGGAATAGGAGATCAAGAACTCATCAGAACGTGCAATAATATTACAAGTAGGGATTCTTCCTTATCTAAGGACAAGCATAGCAGACTTTTTAAAGTCATTTTTCCCCTTAATCAAGGAAGAATTTAATTTTATGCACAAGGTGAGAAGTTGCTCGACAATCAGATCTTTTGCTGTCAGTTTTGATAGTTTGACACACACACACCATTTGGCCACAGCACCCTTGCATGCTGTCTATCCTGAAGATTGAAAAAAACTAAGCAATTATAGATTCAGCTAAGAGCTAGAACATATACAGGTAGTCCTTGACTTACAACAGTTCCTTTAGTGACCATTTGAAGTTACAATGACACTGAAAAAAGTGACATGGCCATTTTTCACACCTATGACCACTGCAACATCCCCATGGTCACATGATTTACAGTCAGATGTTTGCCAACTGTTCATATTTATAACAGTTGCACTGTCCTGGGCTCATGTGATCACCTTTTATGACCTTCTGACAAGCAAAGTCAATGGGGAAGCCAGATTCATTTAATAACCATGTTACTAATTTAACACGGGTAGTGATTCGCTTAACAAATGTGGGAAGAAAAGTCAAAAAAATGGGGCAAAACTCACTTAACAAATTTCTCACTTAACATAAATTCTGGCCTCCATTGTGGTCATAAATCAGGGACTACCTGTATGTACTATGTCTAATGAATTAATGTAGAGGTTTCAAACGTGGGCTGCAAAATTCCCTGCAATTTACTAAACGTCATCAAAGACAGCAAGATGATTCTCTTGGCTACTAGTGGTGTTTTGTGTTTATGCAATCAAGATTTGATAATCCTTGTTAATGGAACCATATAAATCCTCTTGTTCTGAGGCAAGGATATCCTTTTTGAAATCTTCCCTTCCAAATCTTCTTGATTGGACTGATGGGAGTTATACTTCAAAATAATTGAGAGGGCATGTATTTCTCTCTTGCACTTCAAGCAGTGCTTTAATTATGCTCTGAAGCTTCTATTTATACTGTTAAATATATTCCTTCCAAAAGTGGCATAACCATCAATTCTGGTTAACAGTGAAATCAATGTTTTAACATACTTTAACATTTTTAATTAGTGTTTATTGAAAGTGATAGCTACTATCAGTAGTGGGTTCCACTTACCTTTGCTACCAGTTCGGAATAGGGAGCGCACCTGTGCACGTAATTGCTTTGCTTATGTGCGGTGCTTTTGCACATGTGCAGAACTTTCTGCACATGTGCAGAGCATCTATGATGACGTCTGGGTGGGTGGGCAGAGCCTCCCACTGCCACCACTACCGGTTCGCCTGAACTGGGGTGAACTGGTAGAAACCCACCATTGGCTACTATTGATTTGGAACATGAAGACTTACAGTATAGAAAAGCCATACGATTTGACTAAAAAGTGATGAAGAACAGAGTTACCTTGCATACAGATTTCTTTCAACCAATGTATTACGAAAGTCAAATCAAAATTAGACAACTAATTAGACAATTAGTTAAATTAACTTAAAATTAAATTAAATTAAATTAATTAAATTTATTTTAAAAAATTAGACAACTTAGAACTTTGCCATCTTCAGTCTGACCTAAGCATAGTACATAAAATTATCTGCTACAATGTCCTACCTGTCAATGAATACTTCAGCTTCAACCACAACAATACACAAGCAAACAATAGACACAAACTTATGGTAAACTGCTCCAAACTCGATTACAGAAAATACAACTTCAGCAACAGAGTGGTCAATGCCTGGAGTGCACTACCTGACTCTGTGGTTTCTTCCCCAACCCCCCAAAACTTTAACCTTAGACTGTCTACTGTCGACCTCACCCCATTCCTAAGAGTTCTTTAAGGGGCATGCATAAGCGCACCAACGTGCCTACCAACCCTGTCCTACTGTTCCCATTTATTTGTATCCTTAGCCTGTATTCATAATCATGTTTGTACTTATATCTGTTATCTAATGCATGCATGACAAAACAAACAAACAAACTGGGGGGGAAATGTAAACTTACAGGGTGAAATCTGAGCTTGAGTTGAGGTCTGCTTGGTCCTTAACCAACACTCTAACTCAGTGATGGTGAACCTTTTTGGCACCAAGTGCCAAAAAGGTCACGCGGAAGCATCACTCACACACACGCACCCTCGTCGGGGCTACGCTCCGGAAAAGCTGAACTTCTGGGTTCTAGCACACATGCACACCTGACAATCAGCAGGCTGGCATGCATGTGCAGTCCAGTTTCTGGCACTGCAGTGTGCGCAAAGGGATCATGCTCTGGAAAAGCCAAACTTCTGGGTTCTGGTGCACATACACACCTGACAATCAGCTGGCCAGCGCGCATGCACGCACTGGTTTTTGGCACTGCCGTGCACACAAAGAACAGCTGATTGTTGCGTGCACATGCATGCCAGAAACCTGGAAGACAAACAGGCAAGGCTACACATGCTGGGCGACATGGCTTCATGTGCCACTTCAGGCACGCATGCTATTGGTTTGCCATCAAGGCTCTAGCCAATCCACTATGGCTCCTTTTTAGTAATATTTTATTTTATTTCCCTCTCAAGAAATGAAGTCCTGGGCAACTGGGTATGGCTGATGTCCCTGGCAGTTGCCCTTTCTTGCTTTGGATCGGTTAATGGAACATTCTTCTGTGGAAGCCGGGTGTGCTACATTGCAGCAAGAGAAGGCCATATGGTAAGGACTGTGAACATACTGCTTTTTCCATTATATTCATGGATGTATTTTGTAATCAATCATTTTCATGGTAGAATCTTTTACTGTTATTCCATGTCCCCCTTGGCTCCTTTGTGGATTTGTAAGGCTTCTTCTAGTCAGCAGTTGCATATTGTTAGGGGTGTGCAACCCATAGGACAATATATAAATAAAATAAAATAAAATGCACTGGCAGGATGGGAGAATGATAGACACAGTACTTCACATGCCATAAATTGCTTGTATAACCTACGCTATTTATTAAAGTTTGACACTTTTAATTACCTGTAACTCACTTGAGCCAATTTGACAATTTAAATTCTGTAATTTGAACCAACTAAACCTAATGGTCCTGAACTCATTTAAAACTAAGACTGTTTACTTAGCTGTCAGCTATATTGGGCTACTGGATTTTTGGAAATACATAAAATTGAATCCAGATTTAGGATGTAATTCTATACTTATGTACCCAGAAGTTAAATCCAATTAAACTATTTTTGAGCAGGCATGTGCATCAGTGTATAAATTAATTTTATGTAAAACTTATTGGAATTAATAGAGCAAGATAGTTACTACTAGTAGTTATCCTTTATCTTAATGGGAATTGAGAACAATATATTTACTTTGGCTCTAATGTCTTGAGTTTTAATTTATTTGTATATAGATAACACTAAAGAATCAATGAAAAACAAGTGAGGCTTCTGGGAATTTGTTATAACTTTCTGATCACAATCCTGCACGCCTCTCTTGTTCAATGAAAAATGGATATTAATTTTTATCAGCAGAAGCCACACACGCAATTCTTCTATATGTTAATAGCATGCATTACCCTCCTACACAAGATTGTAGCAAAAATGCAATTGCAATTATTACTAAATTCAGTCCTGAATAAATGTTATAGTACTGAGCTATAAATCAATTATTTTATGATTGATACCGATGTTTTATCAATCTGATGATTATTTTCCTCCTCCCTTCTCTACTCTAGAGTAGCTTATAAAATTCTAGCTCTGGAGTCCAACAGCTGCTTGGGAACAATGAAAATAGCTATAGTATGGAGGTGTCAGCTTGGGCCTGATTGGTTTATATTCTGCCAGAAGAGCTCTGAATTTTGAACTTCCTAACACTACAGGAACTTAGTATGCAAGTACTCAACAAGAGGAAAGCAGAAGGGTATTCTGTCTTGAATACAACTATAGAGAGGCTTCCTACCAGGGGTGCTATTCAGCAGGTTCTGACAGGTTCTGGAGAACCAGTAGCAGAAATTTTGAGTAGTTTGGAGAACCGGC
>JANHZT010004211.1:54922-66866 GCA_032468215.1 Stegonotus admiraltiensis | reverse complement strand
GCAATAAGCTGACTTTGTATAAATATACAGAAGTATGAAGGCTATTGCTTAACACACTGTAAGCCGCCCTGAGTCTCGGCATATAAATCAAAGCAAAAAAAAAAACATCCTGCAATCACATGATCACAGTTAAGATGCTTCACAACCAGCATGCATTTATAACAGTCACAATATCTGGAAGTCACATGACCACAATTTACAATCTTCACAGCCAGTTTCCAACAAGCAAAGTCAACGGGGAAGTCAGAAGTCACATGTTGCAGTCACATGATGTTGCAACTTAACAACCACAAGTGATTTGCTTAATGAGTGCAGGCAGAAGTGATATCCTAAGTTGGCACAGTCTAATATTTATGAACATGTTGCTTAGCGATAGAATTGCCATTCCCATTTGCAATGGCTAAATGAGGATTTACTATCCTTATTTCTTCCCTCAAGAAAACAATTTGTGCTATAGAAATGTATTTCTACTTCTGTTAAAAGGAAAAGAATACTTTGTAGTACCATTCCATGGCTGAGAAATAATAGAAAACTTACAATTCAAAACATTTATAATTTAAGGTGGCCTGTTAGCCCTCTGGTTTAGATAAAACAGAGGATCTACTCAGAAACAAGATATGCAAAACAATTGCTATAAGGATTTTTGCCTCAGTATCAACATGCTACTAGCTGTTATGATTGGTTGTACAGTTAGCCAGATGTTTAGATTAGACCCAGCATTTTTATCCATCTATTGAGTCCTTCCCAAAGACCTGGGATAGGTAGATATTGTTGCTTGATGGTATTAAAGATACTGTCACAATTTGTAAGCTGGTCCAAGTAATGCTACCTTTTACAACTGACTGATATTTTTCAATGTTCTGGGTGTTCAAATGGTGCTCCAGATGTTTTTGAATTATTATTAGGACCAGTCTCAGTCAGCTAGAGGTTTAGACTGGCTTTGGCATTTTAATCCATCTATCGAATCATATTTTTATCCCTTTTTAAAATATATATATTTGATCAACTCAAGGTGATAAATATATTTAAACATATTTAATACTCCTGCTTCCTATTTTCCTACAACAACTGTGTAAGGTATCTAGCTGAGAAAGTTACCCAGGTGGCTTTCATGCCTAAGAAAGGCCTAGAATTCATAATCTCCTGATATATTGGTATAAGGGGGGGGAGACTACAAAGAAAAATGTCCATAAAAGTATGATTTAAGAATCAATTTTTATAAAAAGTTAAATGTCCTAAAATTAAAAACCAGCTCCTAATCATAATCCTACATATCATCGTTAATCAATGTGAGAGATTTGCCACATAGCATTATATTGCAATACATAAATCAAAGCTTGGAGTATGTACTTTCACTGTAACCAAACCAAATAGTTAAAACTAAATCACAAGAAATAAAAGAAATATTGCTTGTGCTTGCACTGTGTACGAAAGGATCCACTGAATTGAAAAAGCTGTCAAATGTCAATAGATGTATATAACGTCAGACTTCTCTCCAACATGCTGACAATTACACCTGTTTCTCCAATTGAAATGTCCAATTGAAATATTACATTTATTTTTACTCCATGAGTTATAGTGAGAAATTGGAATGTCACATCTTCACCTTCAAACCATTAAAAAAACTACGTATTCATAAGATTACAGTATGAGTACACCTATTATAATGTCAATTCAAAGTTAGCAAGTCATTCACATAAAATGCTCTCCGTATTTTTAAAAATGCACCTTCCTTTGGAAGGTAAAACAGCCTGATTAGAGAGGCACATCACTGTCAAATTAAAAACAAATGATTAATATAAAATAGAAAGATCAGAAAGGTAGTTAAATGTAATGCCACTCAAATCTAAATACATTATCTGTATGTTCACACAAAATCAGTTTGCTAAATAAACCACAATGGCTGATTATTACACTTTTTGCTAAGTCAAGTTCAAAAAGACATGATTATGAGTGGTGAATTAACCCTAAATCTTAATTCTTATTTTTTGTTTTGCTGACACCAAAATATAACAGATTTTGTGTTCTGAACATAACAGATAGTGCTATATTATATTATAATCACTATAACATTGATTTCAAATTTGTGATACATGATTTGTAGGAACTGGCTTTTGACTCTTGCATTAATGTAGAGTAATCAGGATCTCAAAACAAATTTTAAAAGCTTGTTGTATGGAACATGTGTTGGAAATAGGTATTTATGCTTCAGCTCATTTATAGGATAAAGATGATTTTTAAAAATAATTCTCTGCTGTAAAATAAAATATCTGCATAGTGGTATTATTTACGTTATTTACATTTACATTTACAGTATATACTGACTCACATTTTAAACAGACACACCTATTCACCTATTTCAGACTTATTAAATTACATTGCATTTATACAAAAACTTAGACATGTAATTAAAATAATGCTTCATTCAAACATATTTTACATTGTTCTATAAATGTTCCAGTTAGGAAGAAAATTATTACACATATTAATGCTATTCTGAAACAAGACTCAATAATTTCAGATATAAATATTCCATACCTACAGCATGGAAACTGATACCTGGACAAAGGAAATGGGTTCTCCATGTTCTACTTATATCCAAAAGATTCTTCAGAATTAGAAAGATAAATACTTGCCCCAATTTATTAAACACTTTGCAGTTTGTTATTAGCAAGTCATCAATAAATGACTTATCAAGATAAGATTTATAATTAAAATAAAATAGTTACAATTCATTAAAAGTGATGTAGAACTTTTATATTTATATGAAAATTTATTAATATGTACTCCGTATGAAATCATTCTTTTTCAAAATGTTTGCATTCAATTAAGAGACTTTTTTTAAAAGTCAGGAATAGGGAACTGGAATGAAATCTTTATATCGGTGGCATGGAAAATGTGAGAATACTATTGTTTTCAAACCTGTTTTTACACTGGATTTTATTTGTGGATTTTTATGTGGATTTCCTATTCTGGATATAGAAACACATTCACTATATGCCACAGAAGTAAGCTTCTATCAGATATATACATTAATATTAATATTTCTCACAAGTATTATAAATCCACTTTAATCTATGAAATGTATTTAATATATTATTTCTAAATCAAAAGTCAATTATGAACCACACATCAAATTACATCATATAATTTTCTTCATTTTGTCTAAATGTGATACAGTATATGTATCCAGACACCAAGGTCTTTCAATCATACTTTATGGCATAATTTTGGGTGAAAAAAGTAAACTGTGGTTTATTTCATAAACTATGGCTAAATGGTTAATTGGGTGTATGAGTCAAGTCGCCGCTTTAATAAAATTTCATTTGAATAACAAACCAAATGTATTTACTAAAAAAACATGAAACAATTGTATTTAATCAGACTTATTTTCAGGTAAGGATAGAAATGCACAGCATAAAAATAAAAATCATGTTTAGACAAGTTCACATATATTCTAAGTCTCTCAAACATAAACAATTAAACACCATTTAAAAATCATGACAAAGCAATGATATAATCAGAAGATTCTTCATACATCACAGACGCCAAACACTTAAACGTGTGGCTGTTTTTTCTGAATATGTTAATTCAGGTAAATGTGCATGATCTTAATTTTCATTTGGGCCTTTATTCCAACCCCGCCACAGAACTACCTTTAAATTCCCTAAGCCACATTGGGATGAAGTAGAACAAATAGAATCCAAGATCATATAAAACAAAATACCAGCAAAGCAGGGGTGGGTTCTAAATTTTTTTACTATCAGTTCTGTGGGCGTGGCTTATTTTGTGGGCGTGGGTTGATGGTCATGTGACAAACAATTGGGAACAAACAATTAGGATTTAGCAGAGGTACTGGTCTACCAGGCTTTAACTGCTTGCAGAGCCATATCAGTCTACCCATTTGTTTTTGGAGCACACTGGTCTATCCATTTATTTTTGGAGTGTTCAGGTCTACCTATTTGTTTCTGGAGTGCACCAGTCTACCCATTTGTTTTTGGAGCACACTGGTCTTACCACCACACTGCCTTTTACTGCTGATCAGCTGTAGGTCAGCCCTTTGAAGCACTCCAGCAAGAGTTTAAACAGTTTTTTGCCGCTCTGCCACCACCCAGAGCATCGGAAACCGCTTTCAGGCAGCTTGGCCTCAATTGCCAATCTAACACCACCAAGCAGTTTACAAGGAGCAGATCGGTTCTAGCCGATCAGTTGGGAGGCTTCTTGGTTTCTTAATTTAAAGCTAAGATGTCTTGTTTTTTTTCCTCTTCTTTGTCAAGTGAGCCCTAATTTTTCCTTCTAACCAATCAACTGGGACTCGGGAGGCAGGGAATAGATTGGGGGCAGGGCCAGGCAGAGGTGGTATTTACCAGTTCTCCGAACTACTCAAACTTTCCACTATCGGTTCGCAAGAACCGGGGAGAACCGCTAGCAACCCACCACTGCAGCAAAGTAATACACGGCAGGGTTAGAATGGAGTGGTAAACTTAAGTCAACACACCTGTAACAACCAATCGAGATCTTCCCTCCAGCTTCCATCCCATCAGAAAAAGACATATACTGGCAAAATATTAACCTCCGTAGGTTCTTAATGGGAAACCGAACAACTACCGGTAGTAGCAATAAGGCAGCAACTAGGTAATGAACTCCCATTCAAAACAGAGGTTTTCTCCGCAACCCTCATTCATGCTCAGGCCAACCAAATGCAAAGTTTTAAGACGAGGAGGAGGCGGTCCGAGAAGAACTGTGCCCGTCCCCTAACCCCTTTAAAGAACTAGCTTTTTCTTATTTGCCTCAGCATGAATGCAAATGACCAGCTGTCTGCAAGGAACAGAAATCCTTCCATTCCCCACAATCCTGTCAGAGCTGAAGAAGTTTCTTGGATGAGAAACGGAACGTCAAAGAAAAAAAACAAGAAGGAAGTCTAATTGCCTCCTGAAAAAAGCACCTTTGGGACAAACATGAGCTGGGTGACTGAGAATCTCTACATACTTTCAACATCAATAATAATAATATAAAAAAAGATCTCCAGCTCCTGGACCGAGAGGGGCACCAACTCCGGACTTGAGCTTCGGAACGGACCCCTCCCCACACGCCCCTCACCCAGGTAACAGCAAATGGAGCGGCCCACGAGAGGACGTGTGTGGGGGGAGCCCCTTTTCTGCACCTCAGAAGGCAGCCCCCAATCCCGCCAGCCCGTGAGGTAAAACGAAAGAACCAGGACCAGTTTCTAAGCCACCGAGTGGTGACAGTGACAAGGACAAAATGAGAGAGCGCTTGAGGAGCGGAAAACTGACGTCGCGAAAAAATGAACTCTCCCTCACGGACAGCCGCCTGTTCGGCCACGGGCGGCTGTCCTACCGCTCTCCCTAGAAGGGAGTGAAGAGAAAAGGCAGAAACGAAAGGAAATCGGTTTCCCTCGCCTCGACCGGAGAAAGGGGGAAGCGCCTCCGCGTTATTCTTTTTCCCCCTGCAGCCGCTAGCTCTGCAAAGGGCCGCGACAGCGAGGGAGGGGAGCCTCCGACGTTTTCGCCGCAGAAGAATCCGTCCAAAATTCCTTGGCGTCCATCGCTCGGCTGTCTTCGCCCCCCAAGTCCCGGAGTGTCAGTCTACAGGGGGCGGGACTAGCCACTCACCTGGCAGAAGCGGTAGCAATAATACTGGCTGCTCAGGGCAGGAGACAATCCGGCGGGAAAGTGCGGCTCATTAATGGCCTTGAGTTCCTCGCCGAGTCTCTCCGATTCCTGGTCGCTCTCGTCTTCCGCCATGCTGCTCTGGCCGCCCTGCGCGTACCGAGTCCCAGCTCCCTCCCCCGCCCCGATTTGCCGGATGACCCGCCTTCTCGGCCGCGTACTTCAATTCCGGCACCGCCCCCCGCGGTGCCTTGTTAGTGGTGCGCGCGCCTGTCAGTCAAGCGCCGATCCCTCATCCTCTGACCTACAGAACCTTCATTCTAGCGAGCTCCGGTGTCTAAGCCCCTGATTGGCCGAGCTGAATTCCCTGTTCGAAGCTGAACTTTCAGCAGCACTTTTTGATTGGTGGAGAATGTTATCAATAAAATGAGTTAAGCCCCGCCTTTACCCTTGTCGATTGGGCCCACATTTCATCCTTCAAAGTAAACATCTCCGCCCACTCCTTGCCAGTGGGCCACAATAGCAGTACAACTTCCGTTCTTTCCTTCGCATGAGTGGTGGAAAGATTTGTCACTCTCTTCCTCGTGAGCCACACAAAACGGCGTTCACTTTTTCTACCCTCGCACGAGCTGACTCGCTTTTAGCAACGCCTTCATTGGAAGAGGTGTTGCTAGGGGGCTACGTCCCGCCTTCCTCGACGAACCAAAGAGAGGAAACAACTCTATTCAGCCCTACCATCCGCCGCTCCCCCCGCCCCCCGCCGGTTCATTGATCTTGGCTCTCATATGCCTGTGGTTCCTCAGTCGCGAAAGACAGTCGTCGGACTTCCGCGAACCGAACGCCCTGGAGGAAAGGGACTGGACTTGCCTATTGGTGCGCCGCGCCTAGATCTCCCATGAAAAAACTGCAAGAGGAGATCGGAAGACTAGCTGCGCCCGCTCCCGCCTTGCTCTTCCCTTGGAAGGAGGCTGGTGGACGGGATCTGCCTAAATCTCGGGATCCTTTCTCCCCCACCCCCATCTTGCACTGAATTGGTGTTTCCCTTCAAGCTGGGAAGAGAGTTCCTGCATTGAGAAACGCTCTGAGAGGGAGGGAGGGGCATCTGCTGAGTGTACATAGCCAATTGTTTGAATTGGGGCAAGGAAAGGATGGGGCTTCGTTGAACACTGGACTGGGACCTTGTTCTCTTTGAGACTAATTCTAAGGGGTTTTTTTTGGGGGGGGGAGGTTCTTGAGTGGATCTTCTTAGCCCCTTCCACAATGAAAAGATTTTTTTTTCTTTCTTGAGATAACCACTTCTCACAGAAGAATGGTATAATTTGTTTCCCTTGGGTTGCTGAGGGGTGGAGACAATTCCCAAACTTCCCAGAGTCTGGTGCCTGCTGTCCTTGATACGGTTTGGATGCTTTCCTTTCTGTCTTTTGCCCCTCCCCCCCATCCCTTTAATCTGATTTCTATTGCAAAATAACCTAGTTTGCACAATGATGAGGGTGTTTATTTGGACACCTTAATGCACTTGTGATGTGCAGTGTGACACTGTACCAATGCAAAACAAAAACAAAAAACAAAAAACCCTTGCATCAGAACCTCATTTGGAGCACAGTCCAGCTAAGCACTTTCCAGGGGAAACACTTTTTAACACCCCCCTCCTTCCTTGAAGTTGAGCCTTTGAAGAACTTTCACCAGATAGCCATCAATGGGACTTTCAAATGCTTCTCTTTTTTTTTGATTGGGTTGTGCGCCTTTGTTTCTGTATAACTGATGACCTATGTAAAGCCGCTGTAATATCTTCTGGGGTTGTTGTTGTATCAAGAAACGAGTGGAAACACTGTCTTTCTCTCTCTCTCTCTTTTTAAAAAGAATGTGACATTTTTGGGTCATTTTTTTTTGTTTTACTTTTTCAGCACTAAGTGCCATCTCTGGGTGCCATCTCAAAACAGTAGTACACTTATTTCCACCAGCCAACTTCCGAGTGGTGTGTGTGAGAATAATCTGTGCTTCTCTGTTTCAGAGAGTTGATTGATTTAATCCCCTTCCCCACTGACCATTTTTAACAGTGGTACTAAGAGTTTTATTATTTAAAACAAACACACAAAACACTATTGATTTGGTTACAGAAAAGACATGTGAAGTTTACTTAAAATCATCTAAGCTGTATATGCAGGACTTTTTTTGGTAAAGTATTAAAAAGTTCTATGACTACATTCATGAGATACTTTGCTTCTTTGTTATGACTGGTTTGTTGTGACTGATTGATTGATTGAATGTCTGTTGGTTCTGGAAAAAAATGTAAGCATTTCTCTTTGAACTACAGCTGCTGGAAACATTAGTGCTTTAAACATCCTGGATCCTTACTGGCCTAACTAAAAATTACTTCACTCAGGCCTACAATACTGTAATGGAACCCCCTTAGAAGCATACATAATCTCTCAGTAGCATAGTAGATTAAAATCGGGTGCCATTTTTCCATCTTGTTTTTTTAATTGCATTGATTAAGTGGATTTCAACACCCCAAGTGTATGCAGGACTACAGTTCTAGAATTAAAGAGCTTGCACTAAAGAGATATTTTTATAACAGGAGGAAAGGGATTGTACTTAAAACAGAAGGTTTTGAGAATACAGTAGGTCCTAGATCCTTAGGAAACAGCTGTGCAGTATTTTTTTAAAAAAAGCCTTTGTCCTACTTGAATGAGGCCAATGCCCTTTGCCCTCATCCTGAAGAGTCTTCAGGATCCTAGGGTCCATTATTTACATGGAGATAATAAATTGTAGATCTGCCTTAATAGGATGAAGTTGTATTTCTATATTGATGCCATCTATGCAAAAGTCTGAATATTTCTGCTTATCTGCACCAATTTTTTTACCATCTTACCTATGATTTAGAGTTCTGATCCAAGCATTGGCTCATTCACACATTGTCCTAGTTATGCAAACTCATAATTTAAAATGGTTAAAAATAAACCATAGCTTATTGAAAACAGTTCTCTAGGTTCATACTGATTAAGCATGATTTTTTTCAATTATTACAATTAGATTCCATAACATACTAGATCAAACATATAGCTTTGAAATCTGTGAATTCAGCCATTTCTCAAAGATCTGGGACATTAATTTTGTCCTTTTTAATATATACAATAAATCACAAAATTGATTTATGATAGTTGATTATGTGTGATAGTTGATTATGTGCCATTAAGTTAGTGTACATTTGGTGACTACATGTATCGATTTTCTCCTGATTGATGCTAGTTACCTGAATGTTAATCTATTCATTTATCTTGGTTTACTCTCAGAAGAAAAATTAACCAGGCTATTCCACTAGAAATTTTATCCAACCATCCAAACAATTGGTTTTAATTAGTGATGATAAAATAAGTCACTTTAAGTGTACTTCACTTAAATTACAGTATTAATTTAGTTGGCTATAATTTGAAGCTGGAGGATAGAGCTATCTTGTGACATTATAAAGTTTCAATTTAAGTGAGCAAATACACTTTGGCAAGATTGCTTTGAAATTAAGTGTAATTTGAAAAAGACCCAACTATGCACAGTGGGGGGTGGGGGGAGTGCATTTGCTAAAATGAATTAATAGTTTTCTAAACTGAAGCACTTACGGCTTTTCACATGATGCTGAAGTGCAGCATTTTCATCATTGAATTTACTGACCTGGGGTTGCTGGGAGTTGTAGTTCAGCATCTGGAGGCCATAGTTTCCTATTTGTCTCAAGCAGTTCAGAGTGGCTTTTTCCGCTCAAGGCAGAAAGATTGTCATTTAGAGGGTAAGGGAGCTGGCTGAGGATCTTGAAAAGTGCAGTGGTGGTGAATGATGAAAGCACTGCAATAATGGTGCAAGTAAAAAGACAGTGCTTTATTTTATTTTATTTTGACCATAACCTGAATAAATACCTCCTAAGGTTGCCATTTGTGTTAGATTGGATCTAAATGCCAAGCATATTTGTTAAATATTTATGTACATAAAACACAGCCCATCCAGTGCCAGAATAGATATATGGAATGCTTGTTCCAGTGCCAGAATAGATATATGGAATGCTTGTTCTTTCATTATAACCTCTGTTAAACTTGTTCTTAATAATGTTTGTTATTTTAATTACTGGGTTTTAGTTTTGCCTTTTTTGCCTGTAGCCCTAATGAATACACCAGTGATGATGGCATGCTGGAGTTGTGGTTTTGTTTAAATTAAATTTCACTGCATTCAGTGAAATCTGTCTCTTTTGCTTAGACAGCATCTTCACCCTAGGCTATTATTTCATTCCACCTCATTTGTCAGGCTGAGACCCATAGTAAAATCATTACTTATGAACAATGGGATGTGGTTGGTAGTATCACCTCCAGATTCCCTTAGGAATTACCTCTTAATCAATTAGTCATTTAATTTTACCATTATTTGGCAGTGTTTCCCTGATTCCCTGTGTATCAGGCCTATATGAGATCAGACATCCATTATATGTCCCAAATCTCCAGTATTGTAGGCCATAAGTGATTTCTCTCCGGTCCTTTGCAAGGTGCTCTGGAAACCTCCTCAAGATCCTCTGAGACAATTGGTTGGAATTCAAATCCTCTTAAGAATTGTGCAGCTTTGTTAATTTATGAAATCCTTGGATATAAACCCAAGGATGATTTGAAGGATGAATACATCAGAAATCTACCACTGTAGAGTAAACTGAACAAAAAGAATTCAACAAAGAAGTCAATATGAATAATAAGTTGTTTGATCTGCCACTTCTAGGATTTCAGTTCCCATTAGGTAAGTTTTAGTTAATAAGTACTTTAACAGTAATTCTGAATAGGCTTTTCCTTGTCTTTCAGCTGGAAACTAGAAGTCATTTGATTTGTTTTCCTAGTCTTGCTCATGTGTTGGATTGCTGTATGTGCATGTCACTATGGATCTATAAAGATAAAAGGAAGTTCTGAAATTCATCTTGTAAGCTAATATAAATGAAGAACATCTGCAGTTTTATATGTGTTTTATAATAACAATGCTCTGGCATACCCTGTGATACAGGCGCATCTCCTTTTATTACCACACATTTTTTTCCTTGAGGTAATAGAAGCCAGTTGGTGAATATTAGAACAGAGCTGGTGCAGTGAATATTGCTACTCAGTGTGGGAGAGATCATCAACTGGCAGATTTTCAGACCACCACGGGCAGGCCTCATTCCTTTTAATTAAACATGTCTTTCAAGATTGCTTCTAGGACAAGAATTATTAAAGTGTTTTAGAACCAGAAAAATGCTATAGAAACCCTGAACTGTACAGCTATGGATATTTCATATTCTCATCAAGTTCTCTTCAGTTTAAATGTGGTGTTTTTTCTTTTAAATGAAATAAAAATATGTTGGTAGTTCAATCTCAGTCAAAAGCTGAAGTCTTATGCATGCTTATCCATGGCAAACATAATGGACATGGTCCTAACTGGGTGCCCTGTTTGTTCAGAACAAAAATGTCTCTTGATAGTACAGTGTTCTCCAGCATGGTAGGCCGTAAGTTCACACAAATTCAGTCCTTTCTGATTTATAGTTTGATAAGTGTGATGTATAGTTTGATGGAGCCAATTGGGTGTAGCAGTTAAAGTGCTGATCTAGAAACCAGGAGATGGTGAGTTCTAGTCTTGCTTTAGACAAGAAAGCTGACTTTCTCTCAGTTCAACCCAGGGGTGAAATGATCCCGGTTCGGACCCGATTACCCGATCCGGTAGCGGTGGAGACGGGTGGTTCTGAGAACTGGTAGCAAAAATCCCTGCCCACCCCCTCATGCCCAGCTGAGCCGCAGAAAACCAAAAATGGTTTTAAAAGTTAAAAAAAAAAATGGCCACACCCACTCAGTCACATTACCCCTCCCACCAAGCCACGCCCACAGAACCGGTAGTAACAAATTTTAGATTTCACCACTGGTTCAACCTACCTCACAGTATGGTTGTGGAGAAAATAAGAGAAGGATTATGTATGTTTGCCACCTTGAGTTACTCATAAAATAATAAAAGCAGGATAAAAATCAAATAAGTACATAGCAGAATCTAAAATACTCACATAGTTTTTGTCATCATGGTGCTTTTATAGTAAAGATAAAGGTTTCCCCTGACCAGTTGTATCCAACTCTAGGAGGTGATGCTCATCTCCATTTCTTAGCTGAGAGAGCCAGCATTGTCCAAAGACATTTCCGTGGTCCTATGGCTAGCATATTTATACACTAAGGTGCATGGAAATAGTACCTATTTACCTACTCACGTTTTGCATGCCTGTTTAGGTGGGCAGGAACCACTATAAAAATATGACAACCCCCCCCCCCCAGTTCCAT
>JANHZT010004211.1:31264-47043 GCA_032468215.1 Stegonotus admiraltiensis | reverse complement strand
ACTTGTTAGTCAGAAGTGACTCAGCAATAAAACCCAGTTAATAGAAGCAATCATTCAATCTTGGTTTCACATTATAAAAGCTGCAGAACTAAAAGACTTAGTTCACTCCATGGAAGATATTGTAAGGCCATAATTCATGCTAAAGGTTAACTAAGTATTAACTTAGGTCATAATTTTTGTATATCTCATTTTTTCTATGGCGATAATTTTTGTACATCTCATTTTTTTCTACGTTTCACTTTTCTCCTTTATACTGTAACTGCTATTCTAATAGCAAATCCTTCATAAAAAGTTACTGCATTACATTCTTGATTAAATTATCTTTCTATTTATAATTTTATGGTACTACTAAAAAAATGTGGTGTTATTAGCTAGTTTTATAAAATACACTTTTCCCAAAAGGTTTCCACAATTTTGGCCACTACTGTAGCAAAAAAAAGAAAATCACCAGGAAAGATTTTGGCCACTACTATATATCAAGGTTTACATCCGTAATGGATTGGATGAGGAGAAACATGGAAACTTGATGAAGACAAGGATACTCTTGGGCACCTGAATCACAACCTGGGAAAGTGTCCCATTGTGTGTATTTTGGAATATATATCAGCACTTGACTCTGAATAGGGCTATAATGATACAGCCATTGTTAATATACCAATTATATCTACTGCTAAGGGGAAGTTCTATATGCCTGTAGTAATCTATGTATTAGTAACATTTCAACAACTAGGATATATTTAAATGTGGTTGGAAATATCAGTTGATCCAGAATCTGTGTCTTTGCTGATTCAGTTATAGGGAATGATTTTAGAAAGCCTAATCTAATTTGGAACTAGAAGACCTTCTGAAAGAGTAAATTCTTCATTATAAGGTTTTCTGATGCTTTAATATCTACAGAAGACCCTTCCTACCAAATCAGGTTTAATGAACTATTTTCATCCTCTAGGTTGCTTTTAGTCAAACATAAGAGCCGTGCCCTTCTTTCTGGATTGTATTTTTAGAGAGCTAGTTTTGGCTCTACTCTCCCTCTTTAGTTCTGGTTCTCGTGAACAATTGGAATCACAAGAGGAATAGATGCAAGCATCCCGAATTGGGGAAAAAAAAGGATCAAAACAGGAAGGGCCTTCGAGCCATATGTATTTGTTTATCTTTGTGGATTTCCTGAAAATTACAATCAGGTTTAAAACCCAAAAATAGAACTACGAGACATTAGTTAAAAACATTCCTTTGATGATTGTGAGCGAAAAATAGCAGGTTTTTTTTTATTATTATTCATTTAAAATAAAATGTAGCAAGGCAACAAGCCTAATGTTTTACAGGACTAGCAGCTGGAAAAAAAAGACAAGGAATTTTATATGGGATTATTTATTTATTTTATTTATTGTGGGGAAGGTGGTGAATGGTCTTTTAAATGTTATCTGTCCCATTTGATCTCCTTTCACAGAATATTATTTGGGGAAAATTGGAGGCAGGACAACTAGGTTTCTTCAGCACCTTTGCTTTGACCAAACATAAAGATTGAATACAAATATAGTAATAAAAGTCATTGAATGATTCAAGCTGTAGATTGTGCGAAGAAGTAGAAGAAACAACAAATCACTTTCTTTACTTATTTAATTTTATCCCGCCAGTAATATTTTTACAAATAACTCAAGGTGATGAACATTTCCAACACACCTTCCTGCTCCGATTTTCCCAAAGATGATTCTGTGAGGTGGGTTGGGCTACAAGAATGTGACTAGCTCCAGGTCACCCAGCTGACTTTCACAGCTAAGGTGGGATTTGAACCCATGGTTTTTTGTGAGTTCAAAAATGCTTTATCTACTAAATCAAACTGACTCTCCTTGATCATGCAAAAAGATCTCACAAGCTTATAAACAATGAGAGGCTGAAATGATTCATTGGAATATCTGTGAAAAGTATCATGTGCCACTAATGAAAAATTAGTGGGAACATAGAGTTGAAAAAGTACTTGAAGATGAGAGGTTAAAATATTGTGAGATTTCTGACAATAAACTGATAGAGGCTTATTTTATTTATTTTATTTAAAACATAGAGCTGTCCATCTCATAACAAACTCTGAACTGCTCATAACACGCTAGATTTAACTGTGGTTGAAAAGAAGAAACTGTGGATAATTGATGTGGCAATTACCATGGGATAGTAGAATAGAAGACAAGAAAGATCATAAATATCAAGATCAAAATTGAACTTGAAAGATTATGGCATTAACCAGCAGTGGTAGTCTGTTATCGGCACACTGGGTGCCATACTAAAAAATCTTGGATAGCACTTAGAAAATCTTTGCTTCGACAAAATTTCCATCTGTCAATTACAAAAGGTCACATTGCTGTGATCTGCACATATGCCAGTACATTATGACATCATAAGTTCCTTGGGAAGAACTCTGTGTGAATGATGGCCAACAGACTCTAAAGAATTGGTAGCTTTGATTTCACTGTTGTCTTTATAACAGTAATACTAAAGATATTTCAAAAAGAGTTTATACTCACGTATCACACTTTCTTCCCATATTTAGTTATAGATCAAGAAACTTGTGTCTCTTCAACTTTACTGAATTACAACTTCTAGCATTCTTCATAACTGATCGTGTTGTATTTATAGTGAAATATGGAACTCTGCAGGTTTTCCAATCTGGGCTTATAGGTACTGTACCTAATGGAGATATACAGTAGAATATATCTCCATTATTTAATATAATTGCTCCATGAGCAATTAAACAATGCTGGTGCTTGTTCAAAAGGTAGGCATTTATAAAATTATGCATGATGACTAATATATAAAGAAACATTTTTCTCTTTTATAATATCTGAACTTAATTGGAATCTTCGGTTTATGACAAATGGTGAGAAATTCTGGGATGATAAAGGAAGTATAACTGAATTATAGAGTTCATTTACAAGATGATGTAGTGATGTTAATGTGGAATGGCTTCAAGATGGAAGTAGTTCAATTCATAGAGGATAAGACTATCAATGACCACTATTGTTATAATGTATACATTTATTATTGGTGGTGTTATTCTTATGATTACCAGATGCTGGGGAACACAAGGAGAAAACCCTCTTTGTGTTCCTATTTTACTTGTGATCTCATCAGTATCTGTTTAGCCATTGTGGAAAGCAAATATAGAATAAATACAGAAACTTTTTGTCTGATCCAGTTAGGCTCTTCCATTGCTCCGGTATTGTAATACTAAGTTAAAAATGCTCATAAGATCTTAATATGAGCAGGATGGTTATACAATGGTCCCATTTCCTTAAATAGGTAGTCTGTAAATATATACAGTATATATTTAAATTATCTAATGGGTGATGCAAGAGTATGTGCTGCTTTCAAAGTGATCTCATTTGGCCCATTAAGTTCTCAGGGTTTCAGGCTGACATCCTCTCTGTCTGAACCTATACTGTCAACAGAGTGATAGCGACAGCAAATGTTAAACAGAACAGGAAGCACTATTGACACTGACCCCAAAGAAATTTCATCATGGTTTAAATTTAGTTGGCAGGAACAATTTACTCTCTTAGGGAAATGAGAGCTGAGGAAAGAACATAAAATGAAATGGTCAGAGAGCTTGAATGATTTGGCAGATAAAGTATCATGGTGGTAATCCTACAAGAATCATCTAGTAGGGGAGATGGGCAGCATAGATATTTAATAAACAAACAAACAAACAAGATATATCTGCTTATTTAGAAATCAGCATCATTGATTTGAGATGCCATGTCTCGATAGAGTTAGGGTTAGGGTTAGAGATAGGGTTGCACTATTAGGCTGTAATCCTATCCTTCCCCTCCAATGTAAGATTGAAACTCACTAAACATGTACAAGATTTTATCATTCACAGCTGCAATTCTAATAAAAGAGGGAAATGTTTGCATATTGCAGAATGCGTAGTTTGGTAAAATTCCATTTCTGGTTAAAAAGGTGAAACCAAACCCACACTTCAGTCAGTGCAAAACTAAATCTGACTGGAGGATGACTTGAGGGCTTAAGAAAAATGCAAGCAAGTGACTTAGGGTGTAGAATAGCATGAAATTCAGTGCCAGACAAGAAGGGAAGACAGAGCTCCTCTCCTTTCATAGTTGTACAGAAGAGGGAGGCTCTGCCTTGGTTTTTTCCTGGTCATCTTCACCTATAGCAAATGTTTTCATAGGAGGTTATTGAAGAAATAAATAAAGATCTGGTTAGTATTTCGAGAGATGATTCAGGAATTCCAAAGCTGTAAATTAGATTGGGAAGTTGGAAAAACTTCCCAATCAAAAATCCATGTTCATAGCAAATTGCTTCCATATTACTGCCAAGAAAGCTGCATGGACACCTCCATTAAATCGCCAGAAGTGGAGCTAGGCTTAGTCCATCACCATTATCATTACTTTCATCAATCCAGCCTATCCAACTTCCTATTTTAAAACCAAACCACAATCCAGACTTTTCCAGGAATTCTTTATTCTTTCTGAAGTACCTGCAAAGATATCTGGGTTTGGGTTCAATGGGAACTTCCCAGGGCTGCACGTAGCTGCAGAAGGGGCCTTAGGAACAATAGCATCACTATGATTACAGCTGAAGAAGAGCAAAAGCTACTGGAGGCACACAGTGGTGGGATTCAAGTAATTTAACAACCGGTTCTCTGCCCTAATGATTTCTTCCAACAACCAGTTTGCCAAACTGCTCAGAAAGTTAACAACCGTTTCTCCCGAAGTGGTGCGAACCAGCTGAATCCCACCACTGGAGGCACAGATTACTGAATGAGCTATGACAGAGGACAGAAATGTTTGTGGGGGAACTTTTGTGTGGGAGCACCTCAGTTCACAGCTGGTCACTGCAGCAACTTTGCACAACTTGATGTTCTTGTCATGGGTTGGGCTATGGCTTCCATTCTTTCCCGTGCCTTTTCTTCAGGAAAAAAACAACCAAAGAAAGACATGAAAGATCTTTAGCCAGCCTTTAAGTAACAGAAAAACAGGAAGCCAATAAAATAAGAGGAAAAGTGCCAGACATACTATGCCTTTTCGCTTCCAGGAAGAGATAACGTTGTTACCATTCAGTCAGCTTGCAGCATGATTTGCTTGCTTCTTATAAGTGAGTCAGAGAGTCTGAAATGATGTTATGAACAAGAATTCTGTAAACATAGCTGTGACTATTTAATAGTAGGAAGAACAAGTCAACTCTTCCTTTTGCTGCCTCTCAGCCTCACTACCTCACGCCATAAACAGTTTTCCTCTGTTTTTCCCAAATCTTCCTTCCACAGTCTGCTACCAAACTTTATGCCAGGTGAAAACCTGTGCACTAGGAGTGTACATCCTTTGAACAAGATGGCATGTAAACCAAAAAAGATGGCTTTCACTAACCCCTGATGCACTTCAATGAGCCCTCTATGTTGGCCAAGTAGGCTCTGCTTTCGTTGAATAAACAGGATTTTGAAGGAGAGTCTTTGTTGGAGACTAGAATTAGTGGAAGATGTGCCAGTAAACATAAGCAGAGTGCTGAAAGAATTCTGAATAAATCACTGATTAATTGAATGTTTATATGTCATGTTGTTGTTAACTGCTGTTCCATGATTAGCTATTGCATACTTAAAATGAATAGATTGTCCATAAACAAGGGTTTAAAAATATTTATAATCTCTATGCCTGGTCTTTTCAATTTGGTAGGATTACATATCCTGTTCTCTCCAATCAGTATGGCTGGTATGGCATGTAGTAGAAAATTACATACATACAGTATGGCATGTAGTAGAAAATTACTGGAACTGTTATTAAATTTTTCTAGGGGGCACCGATCTCAGAAACTTGCTCTGTGTGTTCTCCTGAACAGCACCTGTAGAAATGAAGCATATACAGTTTGTAAAATGATGAGCATATGAAAATACTATTTTGTAGAAATGAAGTTGCATGCAAAGGTAACTTTGATTTGCAGTCAAAAGAAAAGTATGAAACACTCCCAACTTTCCCAAGAAGTCCAGAAAATACATAAATGTTGGCACATCTGAAATTTTCAGCTGAATCTTCTAGTTCTGATCTGTCTGATAAACTCTGAAAACATGGCTGCCCTATAGTAGTTGCTTGAATTGTTTAAAAAAACAGAATTACACAAAATGCAATTCTGAAGATTATACTAAGAAGCCCTGCCATTATGGCAGGAGAATGTTAACACAGGAAGCAATATAGCATTATATTAATTTGAAGTGCAGGCGGACTCTGACCGACATAAGCCTATGGATACTTTGCAAAAAGGGAAAAAGTCTGCCAGATGTAGAAACACCTGTTTTATCTTTTGTTTCATTATTAAAATGCAAAAAACCACAACTGATCAACCAAAACACACCTCCAAACCCAAACACTACTGAAATCCTTCGTTTTGTCACTGAATTCTACAACACAAGAGGTTCTGGTGATGAAACTTGAGTTTGGACTGTTATGGCTGACCCCTCCTTGTTACAGCCATCCTTAGTTATTTATCCACACTACCATTAAGTTTTTGGAAGATTTCTACGTCATTTGTATTTATCAGCCTTTAAATACCATTCAAGAGATCTGAAGCATCTTTGAGACCTGACCCCTTTTCATTGAAGTGATATCTAAAAAGTGCCTCCAATAATAGTAATAACTAAGTTTCTAACTGCCCCTGAAGAAGATCCTTCAAACTAATCTTTTAAAGTGAATCTCATTGACTCTGTAATGAAACTGAGATTCAGATTCATTCTCTCTTTTTTTCACTCTGCATTGCAACCTGTCAGACCAGTAAGTTTCATTGGACAGACCGTGTCCTCTGAGCTACATTGTTCCCCTCAGACTAATAGCCTTAAATTTAATTGGAGAGCTAAGAAATAGAGTAGAGATTCCTGGGGGATCATTAAATGGCAGGTATGTAAGCCAAGGCATTAGCTCTAGCAGTTAATCCAAACAGTTATTAATTAAATGTCTGAATGATGTAGTTCTTCCAGAGATGACTTGGCCGGGATTTATAAGCATACGACCAAATAATAACTTAGGGAGAAGTAAGTGAGGCCACATATAAATGCATCCTTTGAAATAGGCTGAATACAGCCTGTTTTACAGACAATATATTAGAAGGCATAGCACAAGCACTGAAAACTGACATTTTCATGGCACAACATTACTTAGCATTTTGAACAAAACGAAGACATAGGGAGGAAGCAAGGCACAGTAGGAAAGACGGTATTGTTCTTTTGCATAATTATAAAAATAGGAAAAGAGAATAATAATAAAATATGAAGAACTGTGTATTGCTGCATAAGTGTAAAGATAAAAATGGGAATAATAAAGATATTTTTTTCAGAGATATCACACAGTCACAAGAGACTTATACACTGCTTCAGAAAGGAATCAATATTTTATTTATTTATTTATTTATTGGTTCGATTTATACGCCGCCCTTCTCAGGGCGGCTTACAATGCGTTAAACAATAGCCTTCATACTTTTGTATATACTTGCTTAGTAGGGCTTTCACACACACACACCCCAGCGGCGTTCTTTTTTATACAAAGTCAGTTTATTGCCCCCACAATCCGGGTCCTCATTTTACCTACCCCGAAAGGATGGAAGGCTGAGTTAACCTTGAGCCTGGTGAGATTTGAATTTGCAGTAATTGCAGGCAGCTGGTACTTAACAGCACTTTAGACTGCAACCAAGGCTCATTCTTTTCAAGAAGCTATCAAAGTCCACGATTAAAGATCTTAATTCTTAAAACCTCTTACATGTGGACATACGCACATACTGTAGGTAGTCCTCGCTTACCAACTCCTTCAGCAGCTGTTCGAAATTATGATGGCATTGAAAAGGATATTTATGACTGGTCTCTGAACTTGTAGCTGTCACAGCCTCCTCATGGTCATGAGATTGCAATGTGTGTGCTTTGCAACTGGTGGATGTTTACGATGATCACACCATCCTGTGGTCCTACGACTGCCGTTTGTGACTTCACAGCCGCTTTCCGAGCAACATCAGTGGAGAAGCCAGCAGGAAGTTGCAAGAGATGATCACATTATGTAACACTTACTGACCACAAATGAGCAATTCATTTCACAACTGCAGCCAGAACATGTCAAAGTCAGCATGGTCGCATATTCTTCCACTATATGACCATGTTACTTAGTGATGGCTTTGTCAGACCCAGTTGCAGTCAATGAAGACCACCTGCATTGCAAAAAGAAAAAAAAAGGCTTAGTTAATTTATGAATCCTCTAATAACACAGGTATTATTCTGTACCATATTGCTGGCGAGTGCTGCAATATTTATTTTTAGAAAGCATTCTAAGAAATATTGAGAAAATGGAAGCTGTGTTGTATAGGGGAATAATAAATATAATGCCATGCAATTTTTGGAATGTAGAAAAGCAGCCTTTGATTTCACAGAACACATTTCCATTGTTTTGGCAAAGTCAAATAGTTATTTTCTTGTGTGCTAAAACCACCTGTTACATTTCTGGAAGTGTTAACAAAGTTCACCCAGGCCTAAAGTTCACCTAAATGGCTATGTTGCCTAAAACATACATGGAGAGAATGTATAGCTATGCACTCATACATGGGAGAAAGATGCACTAAAGTCACTGGTACTCCTTCTACACACATACAGGGTTGCTAAGCTAATACTCTTTTAAAAGAACTTACTTGTTCCATAAAATGGCTGCTTCAATCAAACAATCTTGTAGCAAAGTTCTCTTAGCAGATATCTGGTTCACCTGGACCAGCACTAGAACTAGAGGGCACAGAACATAGATCCTTCCAATACAATTTTATTTTAGCTATTACAAAGCAATAGTACAAGGCCCACACTATGTCCCAGCACCTGCAAACTCCTACTTGTGTGTCGTAAGAGATAGAGGACATGGTTCAACACACCTGTGCATTGTTACTCTGACAGCCTAATCTGGTCTTGGGCTCTTTGCTTTGGATCTTCCCTAGTTTAGCCTGCACCAGAGAACAGACAGTGAAAAGAAATCTGAGATTTATTTAAGCAACGAACAATCGTGGTTTTTTAAAGACCTCCCTACCCTCCCAGCGAATAAATGGCTCCTCCTTCAAAGATGTCTCTGTATTACAGCTACATTCTCTGCTGCCCTCAAAGGCTGTTTCTTCTTCTCTTTTTAAGTGCCCAGCCAGCCAGAAAAGAATTGCTACTGGTCTGATTCAGAGGAAGGCAAGTTCCTAAGATCCAGCAGAATAAATAATTTCCAAATGCATACATATAACTATTTGTTCCTCAATTGCCTTGCCTTGCTCAAAATATATCAGTTGTTTGCTGAAAGGGAAGCAACTCTAAAACACTAGTCAGGGAGGTCTACCCAAGATGGCAGTGGTGTTGATGTTCAACAGTAGGGGTGTCAAATTTGCATCGTCACGGCGGTGTCACATGACGTATTGGGACTTTCCCCCCCTTTGCTAAACTGGGCGGGGGCGGAGCCAGCACATGACGCATCCGACCCGGGGGCCACAAGTTTGACATCCCTGTTCAACAGTGTCAAAATGGCAGGTGGCCTCTATTAACATATAATACAATGCATGTAATACCTATTAAACATGGATAGAATTTGGCTCACTAGAGCATGCTCACTTTTTTTTAACACTGTAGACCTCCTGATGACAGCCTTTTTACTGCTTCAGTCCCATGCCTATTAACTGCAGGTTCCTACTGCTAGTAGTCTTTGGTGTGTGGAACATGTCAGCTCTATTATTGCTGCCTGCTGATATTGTACCCATACCTAGCACTGATGATGTTACCTAGTTTTGGGTAATGAAACCTCTGCAAGAAAACAACCAAGCTCAGAGAGCACCAAGGACTGCTCATTTTAACCCTGAGCTACAGGCATTCTCCTTTATTTGTATCCATACCTTCAAAGAAATAAGTGCTGATTACTCAGGGGGAGAGAACAGCCTTAGGATGCCATTTAGTTCTTCAGTTATTCCAATTGACTCCCTCACCCCACCATTTGCTTGTCTTGGAGGGCAGAGAAGAAGCATAGGTGCTATAGTTAACCCCACAATCTCCTAAATTGTCCTGCTATCACATGCAATGGTTAGGGAAGGGAGCTTCCCGATTGCTGTTCCCCTGCCTAAGGTGGAAAAAGGAGCTTAGCTGATTCTGAATTGTCATTTCACCTTCGAAAGCAAGATGAACTGGAATTTTCACAGATACTATATTCCATGAGTGAAGAAACAGAGATTTGTTGAAAGCGGGCAGGAGGAGAGGAAATAACTTTTATCTCGCAACTCTGCTATCCAGCCAGCTTACTAAAGGCTGTACTGGGCAAGATCAAGCAGTGGTGGGCATTCACAGCACATTGATGGCAGCTGGACACCCCCAGTATGTCATGTTGAAGACAGCATGTGGCCCGTTGCCTACAGATTATCCATATGTTCTTAATGCTTGCTTAATTGCCAGTTCCATCCCAGTGCCTTTAACAATTTTAGGTTCAAAAATTAGGCAATCAAGTTGCTTCTCTTGGGGCCTTCTAAAGTTTTGCTTCCTGAACCCTGAAACTCAGATAACAGATCCAGTCATGGGTAACCCTTGACTGTTATTTGACAATGCTCCAACAGAGATATTGTTGTTAGTACTGGACATTTTACCCTTTTTCTTGTTGGAAGTCAAATATTTCAAAAAAGATAGTGTTAAAAAGCTACCAGAGCAGTTTCTTGTGGGCTAGTGACTTCCACACTACAATTCCCAGAATTCCAAGGGACCCCAACTAATCAGAGAGTAGGTAGGAGGAACCATGCACCAACTTACTACAATATTCTACCTTTGCTATTTGTTTTAATAACTTTTTCCTACACTGCTCTTCAAAAGCATCACAGGCAGGTGGGATAGGGTTAACCAATTAACTAGCCAGGAGAAAAGGAAGCAAGGTCGGAAGTGGGAGGCTAAGAAGAGTGGATCTTGAGAATCCAATTTAGTTGTTTATTCATTTAATTTTGTCAGTCTATGTCAGTCGCAAATAACCAGAAGCATTTGTAAAGTTCACAGAAGAGTTTATTATTGCTACCTCTATACAAGAATCTAGTCAACTAATGGTCAAAGCTAAATTGGCTCTAAAGGTAAAGGTAAAGATTCCCCTCGCACATATGTGCTAGTCGTTCCCGACTCTAGGGGGCAGTGCTCATCTCCGTTTCAAAGCCAAAGAGCCAGCGCTGTCCAAAGATGTCTCCGTGGTCATGTGGCTGGCATGACTAAATGCCAAAGGCTCATGGAACACTGTTACCTTCCCACCAAAGGTGGTCCCTATTTTTCTACTTGAATTTTTTACGTACTTTCGAAGTGCTTGGTTGGCAGAAGCTGGCACAAGTAACGGGAGCTCACCCCGTTATGCGGCACTAGGGATTCGAACCGCTGAACTGCCAACCTTTCGATCAACAAGCTCAGCATCTTAGCCACTGATGAAGGTTAATGGAATTCATGGGGAGGGGTTGGACTTGGGTCACTTGTGGCAACGCAATGACTCTATATACTTGCAGTATATAAATTCAGTAAATCTAATCTAATCTAATCTAAACCAATGACACATTTAACTCCACCTTCCAGCTCAACCAGCTCTTCTCCTATGGTCTACTGAGATAAATTTCAGAAGAAACATTTTTAACCCTCCAAAGGTTGGTCTGGTGTCAAACAAATTAGAATTGCTTCATGAACACCTTCTCTCATTTACTCTGCCTGATCGCTTGATTTGGGGTGATATTTTTTTTCTCCATCTATATTTTATTTGAGCAAGTAACTGGAAAGATTAGACCTCCCCCCAAATTAGATGGGAAAGAGTTAACACCAGCCAATTTAATTCTATCATCTTACATCCAAGGACTTAAATGTAATCAGTTTGTGGATCAGGTTCTATATTTGGCCATTTAGAGCAGCTGGTGGTTTCCAGAAAACATCCTTCTAACCACTGTTTAAAGAAGCCATTTCAAACAAAAGATAACTCATAAAGAGGCTCAGTTAATTTTTCAAACAATATACATGGTAAGGAATAAGCTGCCTTTTGAATTATTCATTTTAACTGAGACTGGTTATTCATTCACCTGGCTCCAGCCACTGATATAAACACACAGTTCACTTGCACTCTGTAATATTTATTGTATTTAAACAAGCCTGGAGGTCATTGAACAAGCTGTACCATCTGAGCTGCCGCCTCACAGAGAGCCGAAGAACTTGAGCAGGGGTAGCTGGCAATGTCCCTTGATACAAATCTGATCTGGGGATGGATTAGCTGCAAAGTCTAATTTTGAGACAGTTGGGAGATATTTAATCACTTAATTCCACTTGCTGTCTTTGACTTGGGCCCCTTTCTTGGCATAATCTTTTAAGAGGGACAAAGGCAGATTGCAACAAAGAGAGAGGGGCCAGGAAGGCAATCTGGAATATGGAACGCCGATGAGGAAAGTTGGAACGCACAGGATTTGTGGTTTAATCTAGTAAGAAAGGAGGCTTTAGGGCGCACGCCAATGTGCCAGGGAAGCTAGATTATGTCACAGACGGAGTCCTTGGGGAGGGGAGATAGCACTAATCCAATTGCGGGGAACGGCTTGCAGGCAGAGGTTAAGGCAAAGAGAGCAGGGCCTGCCACTGCATTGGCATCTATCATAGGCAAGAAGTGGGTCAGAGAGCATCAGATGCTGCTTGTGCTGTCCAGCTACAGCACCGTGGATGCCAATTATCCTGCGTGAAATTAAAGGTGCTACTTAGTTCTTGAAAGAAATTCCTGCTATATTTGCTATCTTTGTTTAGACTGTCTCTTCCAGAAGACTTTCAGGGGAAAGTGACATGAGACTGACAGGTCTTTCAAGGGCATCCACAGGACTGTGTCCAAATGGCAATTATGACCACTCAATAGAACCCCAATAGTGTGTGTGTGTGTGTGTGTGTGTGTGTGTGTTTGTGTCTTCCACACCAGTAGTGGTATTCACTTACCTTTGCTACCGGTTTGCAAATGTGAGCGTGTGTGCCACCTCTGCGCATGTGTAGAGCGTCTGTGATGAAATTCGGGTGGGTGGGCGGAGCCTCCCACCACCGCCGCTACCGTTTCACCTGAACCTGGTAGAACCAGTAAAATCCCACCACTGTTCCACACATATAAAAATAAGGCAGGGCTTCAAACTTATGGTTGCAGATATCATCTTGACAATGCATACAACCCACACTCTCATACCAAGAACAAGACAGCCCCGCTGCTAATCTCTCTGCCAATTTGTTTAGAAAAGTTAAACAGCAGCTGATGGACAAATAGTGACTATTGGGGAGCTCAATTCCAAGCAAAGTTTCATAGGATTGACTCTTGATAGGAAATCCATGGATCTCATGTCACACAGAAATCATTATTGCTCAGTGACCATATTTCCTAGAACTGTAAAACAAAAACTGAACCCTCATTATATGGCAAAGTGACCTGGTCACTGTAGGGCTGCATCCTTTTTCTCAGGGAATTCACCTGACTCCTTTATCATTTTCTTTTGATGCCAAGTATACCGACGCTGAATTTATTTTATATTGGGCTGTGATGTAATTGCCAGTTTTGGTTGATCAAGTGGGGAGAATACCCAAGAATATAGCCCAGAGTATGAACAAACAAAATGGAGTGGCATTAACCAACATGATACAGCAAGTGGAATGGCAAAGTCTGATTTAAAAATCCTGGAATTAAATCCCTGTTTTTGTTGTTATTGTATGATTTTGAACTCCATCACTCTCTTGTCAGTCTGCATTTCCATAAAAGTTACCATGAGGATAAAAATTTGGAAGGAAGTTAGCGGAGACCTGATTATGTGAAAAAGTGGCCCATTGAAGCTCTTCCTATTTGTAATTGCTGGTACACGGGATGGCACATGAGCTTCTCCTCTCCATGGCTAATGCGTTGTCCCCATATATCTGGGAATTAGTTTGTCATTATTGATGAGCAAAAATTGTGTGTGTGTGTGTGGGGGGGGTGTTTCTGTCTTTCCACTGCAAGTAGCAAACTGTCTTCAACTCTAGTGGCTAAAATTATTTTTGTCTTAAGGTCTCATTCAGGAATGGGCTTCTTTCCAAGTTCTTTCTCAGTCTTCAGTCTTTCCTCTCCCGTCCACCTTCAAAGGTCTCTCAATACTCAAGACTCTTAATCAAACGCTCAAAGCTCCTCTGAAAAATGTCCAATTCCAAGTCAAATACAGTCCAATCTTCAGGAGAAAAGCAAGGGAAATAACTCATGTTTCATAATCTCTTAGATTTCATAATCTTTAGATGGGTGTTATATTTTTCAAATCCATTCTCTGCGATGGCCTGGAGGGGGCAGAAATTCAGCATCCGTTGTCCATTCCGGCAAGTTCCGCCCTCCATTATTTTTGTCTTAAGGTCTCATTCAGGGGTGGGGTCCAAAAATTTTAGCAAGGGGTTCTCTGCCCAGTTGCTGGGTGGGCATGGCCATAGTGGGAGTGGCCTAGTTGGCTTCCTGCACCATGGCGGGTGGGGCGTTTTTACCTTTCCTGGCTCTGGAGGCTTTCCTCAAGCCTCCAGGAGGGCAAAAAAGGCTTCCCTAGGCTCCAGAGGTCCTCTGGAGGCTGGAAATGGGCTCCTTCCCGAACGTCTGGTAGGCCCATTTTTCACCCTCCCTGAGCCTCTGTGCATGCCCTACACTTACCTGCATCCAAAACAGGCCACGTGGGGACTCCTAGGCGGGGTGGGGGTGGGTGGTGCCAGCCAGGACTGGGATTTGGGAGTTCTCCGAACTGCACAGAATTTTAGCTAGAGGTTCTCCTGAACCCCTACGAACCCCCAGCAGCCCACCCCTGGTCTCATTGCTTAATTTGTCCTCTAGTCACTACTCAGTTTCATCAACTTCTTGGCCTCCGCTCTGCTTCTTCAGCTTTTCCAAGTTATAATATTTTTATCTTTGTCAACTAAACCCACCTGTCTGACTCCAAAGTGGGTTAACGATGAAGATATCATGCTGTACATTTCATCAGACAGAAATCAGGCCTAGTGATTACAATGAACCTTTTATAACCTCAGAAATTATAAATATATATATATGTGTGTGTGTGTGTGTAGACGGATGGATGAGGGAAAAAAAATCATTTGCCTGAGTGGACTAAGGTCTGAAACTCAGTTTCTTCTTTCCTATGTAAATGAAACACCATTTCTGAAGAAATTATAGGCCAAGGAGGCCTTGCCTTTGTCTTAGGCTGTTCCACAGAGGAAGGAAGGAAACTCTGTTTTTCTAATTAATTCTGTTATGCAAGATATCAAACCTACATGGAACTGAATCAGGAGTATCCATGGGAGGTTAAAAAGTCAACTTGGTTGGTTGTGACTGTGTTTACATGCGAGGTGTGAAAGGTGGTAGAACTGTGTGCGTTGTGATCACTCTTTCAACTTTTTCACCCCTGAACAGAATCCTTGACCATATTACAAAAAGCTTCTCTTTTGCCTCTTTCCCCCTCATTTTCAAGAGGGGGGGAGTCAAAAGGTGATTTTAAGAGTCATATATGAACACAATGGGAACATCTACATTTTCCCGTCTCACCATGTTTTTGTAGTGACTTGTGACTTCAGTTTGATCATTTGGTCTGTATTGTCTACTCCAGGGGTCTGCAACCTTAAACACTCAGAGAGCCATTTGGATCCCTTTCCCACAGAAAAGAAAACACCGGGAGACACAAAACCCTTCCTGTGCCTGACTATTTCTTGAGCGACCACAAAACTAGCATATGTAGTTGAATTAAACGTTGTTTTCTTCTGAAACTTTTCTTTTCTTGGGTTTATCCATGGT
>JANHZT010004210.1:0-10730 GCA_032468215.1 Stegonotus admiraltiensis | reverse complement strand
GCTGCAAAGAGGGATGCAAAAGCATTGGAAAACATAGCTTGGAAATCCAGCTGAGGCACTGGACATGTGACCTCAGGCGCACGGAGGCCCGCAGCTGTCGGGGTAAACGTTGCCTCTGGTAAGCGCCTGTGTGAAGAAGAGGAACCAGTCACTGAAACATCTGGCAGGGACATGGACACCCCTTTGGACTGGAGTAAGGGATGACCAGTTGAAACTGAGGCAGCAACCTGCTGAGGTTCTGTTATTGTTGGAGTAGGAAGGGCAGTGGGAACTGGGTGAACGTCCACCTCGACGGAAATCTCAGTAGATTTTTGAGCCTTAGCACACTGACGCTCCAGGGCCTTGTGGCGTCTCAGAGCATCCTTATCATGGGCAGAACTTGTTTTGTCCTAATGAGAGGAGCGGCTGGAACCACCAGAACGTGTTCCATGAGTTTTCTTTGAGCGTTTTGATTGTTTGCGAGGAGGACTGGCGTCCAGTTCCAAATCTGATGACAGAGGGGTATCCGCCATGTCAGAGCTGTGCTTATCTCTATGTGTATATATATAAGAAATAATTAATAGTCTTGTTTTTTTTATTATTATTATTATTTACAGGAACAAAGGAACTGAAACAGCAGTCTCTACCAGATGCAGCAACTGGCTTGAATGTGAGAAGCCTGAAGATTCCAACGCAGGTAAGTAGACACCCAGGGGGGATAGGGCCTCTCCCCGCCCCCCCACAGGCTTGGAGGACTACTCAGGCCTCTTGATCAGCCACGAGAAACAATGGCGGCCTGAAGGACCCACCAAAGTTCTGCTGCAGATAAAAGTGGCTGTTCCAGCGGGGAATGAATGCCTCCAGAACGATTGGTGGCCCAGAGGTCTGTCCAATCCTGTCCCCTTGCCTCTTTATTATTTTATTCCTTAGTTTAGAAGGCCGCCGGCAGGTCGGAGCTTCCCAAAATGGCGGCCCGGATGTCTGTCAAATTGGCGCCAAACAATCTGGAATGCGACTGCGCGGTCTTACAATGGTGGCCCAGAGGTCCTACCAAAGGCCGCGGTCGTTCAGAGGCTGTAGTTGTCCCTTCGATTCAGCTCTCTGATCGGCGGCATTTTCACTCTCCTTGCAGCCAGTAAACAGTTAGCCTCCTCTCCGCCGCTATCAGGAAAAGGGCGCCGCTTGAAAGTGGAACGCCCTCCTGGCCGCCGCAATCGGCCCGAAACCGGCAATGGGAGCCTATAACAACCCAGCGGCTGCTCCTGCCTCGAGCAAAGGGCGCTTCATCTGTTAAAGTAAAACAGCCCGCTTGGAATTGAAAGGGGACAGGCAGGAGGTGAAAGCGGCGCGCCCCAAGCGCTGGCAGCCGGCCTTAACTGGCACGCCCCCATGCAGCCGAATTAGGGAAGCTTCTCCCGGGAAGAGAAAAAGGGGAAATAATCAAAAATAAAATAAAAAAGAACCTAACGCAATCTAAGGGGAAAAATTATTGACCAAACTCACCAGCTCTGAAAAGCACTTCAGTGTTTGCCAAAAACTGAGTGAAGACTGGGATTCATGGGATTGGGGGAGTGGCCAAACTGCATGATGGGTAATTTAGCTCTCACTCAGTTGTTGTCAAAGCTGAAGATAAACCCAGCCATGGATGGTGGGAGCAGCGCTCAGGAAAATAGTTTCAGTCTAGTTTATGCCAAACTGGGAATCCTCCAGATGTGTGAACAATTCTCAGAATCTTCACTCTGCATTATCATGGCTAAGAATTCTGGAAGTTGAAGTCCATATGCCAGAACAGCACCAAGTTTTGGAAAAGCTTTTGTAGTTGGTAACTACTATAGCCTAATCCAGGGGTGTCAAACTCGCAGCCGATGGGCCGGATGCATCACGTGCTGGCCCTGCCCCTGCCTGGTTTAGGGAAGGGGAAAAAAGTCCCGATATGTCACGTGGCACCTCCATGTCACCACAAGTTTGACACCCCTGGCCTAATCATTCCAAAAAGAGCTGATGCCGTAAATGTAGCATTACAAGAAGGAGTAAATTTCCTTCACAAAATAGAGCCAATTGCTACATTACCCTTTGAAAAGGAAATCAAAACAGAGTTTGCTACAGTATGTGAGCACAACTCAACACACAGTACCCCTCAACTTCTTATCAATGTTTATTGTACTTTTTTTATGAAGCATTCCATTGGAAACATTCAGTTCTGTTTCTAAAGGTTTTGGCAAATGTTGCAACCAGCTAGCAGCCAAATACCTTAATATACTGTATTTGTTCCAAGAGATTTATTACTTTTTGGCTCAACAAATGTAAGATCCTCCAGTAAATGTGGATGACAACAACGGCTGCAGCCATTGCGTTAAACTGCCTCAAGGCATAGTGCAGGCCTTTTTGCATAAACCAATTTATTAGAACTAAACTATTTAGTGCTTGGAGAAACAGAGCAAGTTCTCAAACTTTCCTCTCTCTATCCAAAAGGAAAATAATAGCATTTTGAGGTTTGCATCAGTGGTGAAATCTAATTTTTTTACTACCGGTTCTGTGGGTGTGGCTTGGTGGGCGTGGCTTGGTGGGCTGGCAGGGGAAGGATACTGTAAAATCTCCATTCCCACCCCACTCTGGGGCCAGCCAGAGGTGGTATCTGCTGGTTCTCTGAACTACTCAAAATTTCTGCTACCGGTTCTCCAGAACCTGTTAGAACCTGTTGGATTTCATCCCTGGTTTGCATGTATTAAAAAAACAATGCTCTTGTAAAAGCAACATTAATGGGAGGTTTAAAGCATGTTTCAAAATGGCTTTTTTAGTTGTATAGGAAAAAAATGGGCCAATTTATTGAAAAATAGAATCATAATTCTTTTTTAGCATTCATAGCGTGGTGATCTCCAATCAGTGTATGCTCAAAAATAAGAATTGCTCTTAATAACATCCCTTTGGTTTCAACTTGACTCTCAGCTACAACCTGGAAGAAATATGGAATTTTATCAGCAGAGTCACAGAAGTGATTTTTACTGCCTCTTTCCAAAATTTTTTTGACATCTTGCCTACAGCCCTGATGGATACACATATACACAGTCACTCACGCCCTCGTCACTTCCCGCCTGGACTACTGTAATTCTCTCTACATGGGGCTCCCCTTGAGATGCACCCAGAGGCTCTAACTGGTCCAGAATGTGACCACGCGGGTGATTGCGGGAGCGACTCGGCGCTCCCATGTAACACCTCTCCTGCGCAAGCTGCACTGGCTTCCGGTAGCCTTCCGGGTGCAATTCAAGGTGCTGGTTACCACCTTCAAAGCGCTCCATGGCTTAGGACTGGGGTATATACGAGACCGCCTTCTGCCACCAATAGCCTCCCATCAACCAGTGTGCTCCCATAGAGAGGGTCTCCTCAGGGTGCCATCAGTCAGACAGTGTTGACTAGTGACCGCCATTAATGAACTCGTGTTGTTGAAAACTGCATAGATTTTTAAAAAATGATTTGTGCAGGAAACTCTAACCACAGAAATTGGCTTAGTGTTTTTAAGAAAACAAATGTTTTAAAGCATTTAATAAAAACAGGCCACTTTGCCTAACTCAAGCTTGGAACATGTTTACTTCAACTTATAGGTTGTAAGGACAGTTTATTTACTCACGTGCACACAATTTTTGTATCTTGCGTTTCTCAACTAGAAGAGGATTCACCTGTAACTGTTACTCAGTTACTGACATCTTGAAAGTGAAATTCATATTAATAACAAAATTGATTTGCAATTACCACTGTTTAAATTAATTGTTTTTTTAAAAAAAATTCTTGGTTTAAATCATAACAGATGCAAAATTACTCTGCAGTATATTGTCAACAGCTTTCTTAATATGAGCCAGCTTATCACAGGGCTGGGAAAAAGAGTCAAAACAGACTCACAAGTACTCATTTTAAAAACTTGAAGACTTCTGTGCTTTGTTGTTTTAGAAGACTTAACACACACTTCCCCCTTTTCTTTTCTTTTTTTCATTTTGAAACTTCCCAACCATGATGCTAGGTAACTGGAATTTTCAGAGCCCTTTTGTGTATCAGCTGAATGATCGGTTTAACATAAGCAGCCAAGGACAGTCAAGGCATTCTGAAAGTTGACCAACACTTAATTGCAAAGGGCAAAGCTAAATTATTCCATGGTTACGTGTCCACACAAATGTACACTGGAAAGCAAAGATCTAGATGAGCAGTGAGCTAAGTGAATAGGACAGAATTTAATAGGGAGAAATCAGGATAAGAAAATGGTAACACACAAGTCTAAGGTGACATATAAAAAAGATGTTGAGACACTAGAAAGAGTGCAGAGAAGAGCAACCAAGATGATTAGGGGACTGGAGGCTAAAACATATGAAGAATGGTTACAGGAACTGGGCATGGCCAATCTAGTGAAGAGAAGGACCAGGGGAGACATGATAGCAGTCTTCCAATATTTGAGGGGCTGCCACAGAGAAGAGGGGGGTCAAGCTATTTTCCAAAGCACCTAAAGACCAGACAAGGAATAATGGTTGGAAACTGAACAAGGAGAGATTCAATAATCTCTCTGGAAATAAGGAGGAATTTTCTGACAGTAAGAGCAATCAACCAATGGAACAGAAGTTGCCTTTGGAAGTTGTGGGAGCTTCATCACTGGAAGCTTTCAAGAAGAAACTGGACTGCCATTTGTCAGAAATGGTATAGGGTCTCCTGCTCGGGCAGGGGGTTGGACTAGATGATTTACAAGGTCCCTTCCAACTCTGCTAATCTGTAACCTGGCTTGGCAGTAGGACATCTGAAAGAGATCTGGGATTTCCTTGTCAATGACAACTGCACATGAGCCAGTTATGAGATATAATTTTTCTATTATGGCCTGGAGTAGTGGATCATCACACTTCAGAACACATTTAGAGCAGGGGTCTCCAACCTTGGCAACTTTAAGACTTGTGGACTTCAACTCTCAGAATTCCTCAGCCAGCTTTGCTTAAAGTTGCCAAGGTTGGAGACTCCTGGTTTAGAGGATATGTCCCACCCAGATGGGAAAGGATCTGAAATCCAAATACTTTGAGGAACAGTTGAAGAATTTGGGTATGTTAGTCTTCAGAAATGAGGGCTTTGGGGAGGTTTCACAGTAGTCTTCAAATATCTTTAAAAATGCCACAGAGAAGCCATGGATTTATTCTCTACTGCACTAGAGGAAAGAACTAAAATCAGTGGGCTAAGTCTGTAAGGAAGGATATTCAGAGTAGACATCAGGGGGAAAAATGGAACAACCTGCCACCTGATGAGTCTTCCTCCACTAATGGTTTTCAAATGAAGTTGTATAGTTACCTTTATGGAATGTTATAGCAGATCTTGCACTAGAGCTGAGGGTCCCCTCAACTCTATGATTCCCTGAGATCCATCAAACAGAATAACAGAATTGAAAGGGACCTTGGATGTTTTCTAGTCCAACCCCCACTACTCAGCCAACAGACCTTATACTATTCTGGACAAATGGCTACCAAAACTCTTCTTGAAAACCTTCAGTGATGGAGCACCCACGAAAGCTGTTCCACTGGTTGATAGTTCTCACTATCAGGAAATTTCTCCTTAGTTCTAAGTTGCTTCTTGCCTTGATTTGTTTCCATCCAATGTTTCTTGTCCTACCTTCAAGTGCTTTGGAGAATAGGTCGACCCTGTCTTTGTGGCAGCCTCTTAAATATTGGAACACTGGTATCATGTCCCCCCTAGTCCTTCTTGTCATTAAACTAGACATACGAAGAAGAAACCTATCTGTCAAATAATACCCATATGTATCTATATTCAATTTCTTATTAGCACTGAAACACGTAGGACAGAAATGGGATGTACATTCCTTGCCTAGCCTGCAACTGGCAGAGAGCCTTATGCAGGACCTTGGGGTTGCAACTGAGGCCCAGATGCTTCAGATCAAGATGATAGATGCACAGTCTGCGGCCAGCCTGGGTCTGCAGCTTAATTCGATCATGGAGTCCCTCTGCCTGTCCTCCTCTCCCACGTTCTTGGCAGACCCAAAGCATGAGGTAAGAGCTCTAGAAGAATTTCTTCCACTTCTCTGAGGGAAGAAAAGAAGCTGCCCCTCTGGACAACTTAAAGCTACAGCTCCTGTCAACACAACATGCAAGTGTTCCTCCTTTTTAGCTTTGACACCTAGAATGTTTCCCTGTGGGGTGTTGCTTTGCTTAATGAGTTTTTACTTCACCCAATACCTGCCAAAAATCATCTGTGCCATTCAGGAGTTTGACATGCCTGAAATAGTTCTCTTTATATTGCAACATTGATAAAATGGGGAAGGAAAGAGGGATATTTTTATAGCATCGCACCACGGATTCCAGTCTGTCAAAATGCACATGATAAATTGCATTTATCTTCTGTTTCATAGCGTTCCTAGACTTTGACACCATAATTTGTATCCATCAAGAACCAGGTCTAGAATCCTGCATCATTTCATAAACACATTGAACAAAATGTCATACAATATTATTGCTAGTTGCTGACAGAAAGTTCCATTCTTTGCAACGAGGGACTACTTTGCATTCTAAATCAAATATCTAATTTTGTGATTTAAGCAGCAGTGCATTAAATCTTATAAAGGTAACCACAGTAAAGAGATGCCATTCCTGGTCCTTACTGGCTGAGAGGGAAATTCATTCCTTAGACATGCACAGAAATGTAAAACCAGATTAAGCTGAATTATTTATCTGTCAGAGCTCTGAGTACATATGATGTGCAACGAAATACATTCTTTTAACTTTTCATCAAAACTTTCTAAAAAGATGCTGCAGAGGGCTTCCCCCGAACACCGAAAGGCTTCAAAGCCTCCATTGAGCCCTGCTTCCAAATCTGTGTCTTCCACCTTTCAACCTCAAACCTCAGGAATATTGTAGTTAATAACAGCCTCCCTTGTTTTGCGTGCCTGGTTTATAGTTACTTTTAACATTGTGACAGTTTTATATGTGTTTATTGGTTCTCAAATTAAATGTTGCATGCCACCCAGAATCACTTCCTATGGCTATAAAATAGAATAAACATATGCCTTCTTAGAATATCTTTTAATTTGGTCAAAGGTTTTACCCCAATAATTAATACAAAGAAGGACAGGGGTGGCACTGTATTGCAAACAGCAATATCAAATGCCCCTCTAAGCCACTTAAAACCACTAATAGAATAAATAATTGACTATAGGGGTACATTTGTTTTCAGTCTTTATCAAGTTCATTCCACACTGATTACACAATAGAAGTGACATTTTAACTAAGCATGTCTGCCCCCACTTCACTTTTTAACATGCTCTGTTGGGCAACACAAATTTGAGCTGTTTTCTGGATTGGCCTTATTGTTAGCAACCCTGAAGTAGCCCAGCATAAGCAGCACATCTTGAAGCATTAATAAATAAGTGCAAATTTGTCACATTTTTAATCACACTACATCTTTCGTCAAATAGAAGGCACCGTTTGTATTCTGCAAGCACCATGTGACTCTTAGTGCAGACCTACCACATTACAAAACAAATGTTGAGACTTTGGAAAAATTGCAGAGAAGAGCAACTAAGATGATTAAAGCCTAGAGACTAAAACATATGAAGAACGATTGCAGGATTTGGGTTTGGCTAGTCTAGAGAAGGGGATGCAGTGGCTCAGTGGCTAAGATGCTGAGCTGGTCGATTGAAAGGTCGGCAGTTCAGTGGTTCGAATCCCTAGCGCTGCATAACAGGATGAGCTCCCGTTACTTGTCCCAGCTTCTGCCAACCTAGCAGTTCGAAAGCACATAAAAATGCAAGTAGAAAAATAGGGACCACCTTTGGTGGGAAGGAAACAGCGTTCCGTGCGCCTTTGGCATTGACCACAGAGAGGTCTTCTGACAGCGCTGGCTCTTCGGCTTTGAAACAGAGATCAGCACCGTCCCCTAGAGTCAGGAACGACTAGCACATATGTGCGAGGAGAACCTTTACCTTTACCTTAGTCTAGAGAAAGAAGGACTAGGGTGTGACATGATAGCAGTATTCCAGTATTTGATGGGTTGCCACAAAGAAGAGGGGGTCAATTTATTCTCCCAAGCACCAGAAGGCAAGACAAGAAACAATGGATGAAAACTAATCAAGGTGAGAAGCAACCTGGAATTAAGGTGATACCGTTACTTCCTAACAGTGAGGACAAATAACCAGTGGAACAGAAGTTGCCTTCAGAAGTTGTGGGTGCCCCATCAGTGCAGGTTTTTAAGAAGAGACTGGACAGTCACTTCTCTGAAATGATATAGAGTCTCCTGTTGGAAGTGGATTGGACTAGAAGACCCCAAAAATCCCTTCCAGCTCTATCTGCATTTAAAAGACAAAGGCCACTCTTTCAAAGACAACAAAGTCAAAGTAATTTTGGACAGAGAGGACCGCTGGTTTGAATGAAGGGTCAAAGAACCCATCTATGTCAAAACTGAACAGCCCTCTCTCAACAGAGGGGGAGGGTTATGACATCATCTATCTCTACTCTACAACACAGTCCTTTCAACAGTTCCAAGGCGGCTCCACACCCGTTTGTACTACCTACTACCCCAGTGACACAGAGAAACCTCTAGCCGGCTTCAACAACTCTCTAAAAGAATACAAATGACCAGCTGTTTGCAAGGAGTATAAATCCTTTCATTCAGTGATGAAATTCAATTTTTTTTACCACTGGTTCTGTGGGCATGGCTTGGTGGGTGTGGTGTGTCTTGGTGGGCATGGCAGGGGAAGGATACTGCAAAATCCCCATTCCCTCCCCACTCCTGGGGGAAGGGTATTGCAAAATTTCCATTTCCACCCCACACTGGGGCCAGCCAGGTGGTATTTGCTGGTTTTCTGAACTACTCAAATTCCGCTACCAGTTCTCCAGAACCTGTCAGAACCTGCTGGATTTCACTCCTGCTTCCATGCCCCAGCCAGAGTTGAAGAAGCTTCTTGGATGAGAAGGGAAATGTCTTCAAAGAAAAACCAGAAAGTCCAGTTGCCTCTTGAAAAAGCACCTTTGGCTTCCAGCTCTATTCTAATTCTGATTTGTGTAAGAAAACCCAGAAGCTTGTTTTAGGACAGCCTAAAGTGACTGACCCCCAACATTTCTCTGCTTCAAACTGTACTACTCTACTAAGGGAAGAGGGTTATTATGGACTGACCACGTCTTGCTTATGACCGACATTTCACTTCCACCTCAGAAAGAGTGGGAAGGCCAAAAACAGTTGGCTTGGCCAACAGACACAGGGGGGGAAATGTTCTCTTGCTGTAGATGGGCATGTTGTATTGAAGGCATAGATACAAGGAGGAGGCTGGGTCCTTCTCATGGTTGAAAATGAAGGCCAAGTTAGAGATCGTGAGAGGACAGCCCTCTCCTCAGAATCATCTGATATGGGCCTATTTCAAACATGGAGACGTTCACATAAGCAGCGAACAAGAAACAGATGTGCATCAATATAAACCAAAAATGATTTAACTTCTAGAATCACAGCCAGCAAAATCCTGGCAACTGGCTTGGCAGTTGCGTTGCCTACAATATAGATTTCTGGAGCTAAAGCTTCCCTTGTACTCTTGATTATGATGTTTGGAGAGAAATAGGGGTTCTAGAGGTTGTGACAGTTTCAAATCAGCTAGCAACTATTAAGCCTATTTCTCCCCTAATTAACCACAATGCAATCTATCATTGATTGTTTCCAGACACTTTTCTTCCATTGTTTCAGTGCTGAGATCATTCCCACTGCATCCATTCATCCTTGTTTGGCAGCTCCTTCGATCTAGACTCAGCTTGGCAAATGCCATACCTCAGGAGCTACTGTCTACAATTTCTCCAAGATGTTAACGAGATACCTAATTTTATTTATTGCTGTAGTTATTCCATATCCATTACCCTGAAAAGCGGGGATAACTGCAGTGTAGCTCTCTGTAGGACTTGGGCAGGCCCTCTTTCAGCTCAGCTTCCTCAAAAGGGCACCTCTAGTCGGATACAATTAGAGGAAACTTCCCAAAGAAAAGAAGAATACAAGCACAATAAATAAATCAGGACATTTGAACATGAAAAAGCGATTTGGGGCACAGAGTAGCTTACAGAAAGTAAAGCCATTGGGAAAATACATAGAAAAACACAAACATTACCAAATTTCAAGAAAGTGTGTAAGATATTGAGACTGTGGAAAGAATGCAGAGAAGACCAACAAGAATGGTTGAGCAGGGGTGGGTTCTACTTACCTTTACTACCGGTTCGCAGCGGGGCTGCACGCGTGCTCTTCTGCGCATGCGAAGCATTTTGATGTTGAGGTCAGTGGGCAGAGCCTCCCGCCGGTTTTACTACTAGTTCTATAGAACCGGTGCGAACCGGGGGCAACCCACCACTGGTTAAGAGCCTGGAAGCTAAAACATACAAGAAAAGGCTACAGGAATTGGGTATGTCTAGTCTAGACAGACTAGGGGGAGACAAGATAGCAGTGTTCCAATATTTGAGAGGGTCCCACAAAAACCCTTTTTGCACCAAAAGGCAAGATGAGAAACAATGGATAGAAACTAATCAAGGAGAGAAGCAATCTAAAAATAAGGAGACATTTCAAAACAGTGAGAGCAATCAACTAATAGAATGACTTGCGTCCAGAAGTTGTGGGTGCTCCATCACTGGAGGCTTTCAAAAAGAGACTTGACAACTATTTATCTGAAATGGTATAGGGCAGTGATGGCTAACCTTTTTGCTGTCGCGTGCCAAAAGTGGGGGGAGCGTGGGGGGTCATGGGTGCCTGTGCCCACA
>JANHZT010004209.1:85804-102766 GCA_032468215.1 Stegonotus admiraltiensis | reverse complement strand
GGAAGGCCATTTTCGCCCTCCCCAGGCTCCTAGAAAGGCTCTGAAGCCTGAGGAGGGTGAAAAACGGGCCTACCGAGTCCACTGTGCCATCACGTGCCAAAAGCGAGGGAAGCATGGGGGGGTCACGCACACATACGCGGGGGCAGGACGCATAGAATTATGGGTGTGGGCACTCACATGTGCAACCCCCCGTACTCCCCCCGCTTTTGGCACGCGATGGCAAAAAGGTTCGCCATCACTGGAATAGGATGTCATCAGAATGCTGAAATTCCCTGGTTCTACTACTTGTAGCCATCCAGTTAAGTAGTTAACTCCAGTATTAATTAAGGAAGTAATTAGCACCACTGAATGCAGATACAGAAAATAATCCAATCAAGACACTGTTAACCAATATGAAACTGAATTTGGAGTTGGACTCCCAAAGAAAGAGCAAATCTGTCTGCTGGAAATCTGTGTTTCACTTGGAATGACAAGTGGCAATTGTAGTACAAAGTGCAGCCACACCATTACATCTAAGTGTGCCAGCATAAACATGCCTTGATAGTTGCATAGGGCCCAACATAAAGTATGTCCAGAAGTGTCCGACAAAAATGTGAGAACTGGGCTGCTAAAGAGTGCAAAATACTGTACTGAACTGAAAGATTTGTACTGTTTGCCAAATACTTTCTGAACTCCATTTAAATTATTAGCCATAACATAAGAAACCTAAACAGCATAAAATCTCTCTGAGGGACATCTTGTTTCATTATGAATCTGATCTGCAGATGACCTTCTGAAGACATTGCTTTTAGAAGCTCATTTATATGGCTTGGCAAAGATGGCTTTGTCTATATTTCTCCCAAGACTGTGCAATACCCTCCCTTGGGAACTGTATTTGGCCTCATTCTCTCTGTCTTCAGAAAGCAGTAATGATACATCTGTTGTGTCAGGGCTTCAATGGTTAAGTAGCTTAATTTCTTAAATTTTCCAATATACTCTTCTAATTAAAAATAAATAACCTGACACATTACAAAGCAAAGTACTACCCTCTGACATTACCTTTATTTTCAAGTCTTCAGAGGGCCCACAAAATGGAGTGCTAATATCAGTCCCCAAAAGAAACCTGAAGATACATACATACAGTATTCTGGCACGATTGAGAAGGGAGAGTACATGTTGGCTGTATCCCTTGAGGCAAATCAGCTGCCTGCTTTTGAGAAGTGAAGGAGGGAGCTTAAAGGAGCCACCTGAATAGCCTACATGGGTATGTTTACTTGTTAAAGGTCCAAGATAGATCATAAGCTTCATCCCTCTTTGAGGAAAGTGAAATGTCTTGTGTCAGAACCTCTGAACTTCATAGCTTTTTTGTTCAGCAAGGAATGAGTCTGTAACTTCAGCTGTAATAAAATATTTTTTGAAGAAACAGATGAGGTGCTTTAATGGGGAATTTTGTATGATAAATACATAATATATAAAGGACTGACCTATTTTGATTAGGTCTAACAATGAGACTACTCCATTTCCAAATAAGTCCCATCCAGCAAGGATCCAGGAATGCTTGTTGGTGTACTGTGATAATGATGACAATTTTGGTATTTTCAGTTATTTAGAAGATTGTTCTAGTAGTTAATTTTGGTGAACTTCAAGCATTGCATAGAACACCCCAATTATTGCAGATTTAAGCCTGTGGACCATATTGAGGGTGCCACCTATCTTCATACCAAAACCTCCCAATCTTCAAATGGGAGTCTTTAAATGAGTGCTCTGGACTCATAAGAACACCCCCTCCCAAAAAACTGGAGTACCTCTATAGTAGCCACAACTTGTAAGCTACAGTCACATACATGGTATAGATGTGAAAGTAATATTAAAAAACCACTTGAAAGTGTGGTATGTACGTATGTAAAATATCCGTGTATTATAAACTTTGCTCAGGAGCTTCTTGTACTCTTAAGCACTGCAGATAGAACTGGAGTGGCTATTGACTGAATAGCTACAGACAGAACCACTCCAAAATAGGGTCATCTATAGCACAAGTCCTCTAAACAAATGGGGTGTTCTGCAGTACTAATATATTCCATATATTACTTGAAGTCTTCTGGAGAAGCACTAAACTAAGTCATCAAGACAAGTGTGACAGGGTGTAAAGATGACTAAAAGGGGCAGTCTTTGGATTCTTAACTGCTTAGGTCTTTCCACCTCTGCAATTATACAGATGGTATTGACGACGCTGAAGCAATTTTATGTTGGATTGGCCTTTTGGTAAATTTGGGAGGAGGGATTCTTGGAATAAACCAAAGGTCCTACATTTCCAAAATTTTTGGAAAGGAGAAACTCAGTCCATGAATGATAAGGGATAAAGTTCCAGGTGTCTTCACAGTCATATGATTAAACTGAATGAACAATGAATGTATATCTTACATACAGATAATATGGTATTGGAAGATGAAGAACCACTTTTTCTATAAAACTTGTAAATGTTATCATTTTTGAGAGCAAGGCAACTATGTAGACACAGGAGGATGACTCAGAGCTTCTCTTGTGACACTCAATCTTGCATCCTGCAATTGCTTACCGATCTTGGTAGTTGTGCCCTCAGCTATTTTATTAATTATATAAGTAATTGTTACTGCCTTTTCTGCATTTTGATTCCTTTCTATCTCCATACATAAATTCCTGCATCACTGAACATTCTATGCTGATAAAAAAAAATAAAGCGGGGTTCTCCCAAACCCTTATACACTACAGATTAGAAAGTCTTCATCTGTTAAGATTAATGATGCATTTTCCATGCAAAATCTGGATCCTATTACACCATCAGTGCTCAACTTTTCATGCAGACTTATCATCAGGTATTCTTATTGCTGAAAGAGAAAAAGGCAAAAGATGAAAGCAAACTTGTTTCTTATATCAAGCAAACACTATCACTAAGCAAGCTTACCTTTGTTAGATGCAACATATTGTAACATTAATTGAAGGCTTATTGTTTTAGATAAAGGCCCTGCTGGACAAAAAGGAAAGCTACAAAAATGCACTAAACCAATAAATCTAGGAAATCTTATTACAAACGTCCTTTTATCTCATTACTGTACTTTGGAATACTGTTATCCTGAATTAATTATAAAAAAGTGGAAATTAAAATAAAACACAATCACCCATTTCCTTAGTTGGGCTGCTGCTTATTCCAAACAAGAAAACTGAGGTCAGAGCTTATTAGAACTCTCAAATGCCTCAATGTTTCAAAAAGCAAAACAAAACCCTAAAAAGGGATCTACTTTAGCAGCAGAATGCCCAATTTTCATTTCAGTAGTCTAAATTTCAGGCCAGGCATCTTCAGTTACAAGGTTTTGTTAGGCAGTGATGGAAAACTTGTATGAAAGTCTAGAAAACGTCTCTCTGAGCAATTAATTTTGAATTAAATGATCCAACTATATAGTTTGGTAAAGGGTATCCTATTGTTTCCTAATATGTTTCCTAATAAAATTGTTTCCTAATTCCTAGTATGATTTGATTGCTTATTGTACCATATGACTGTCACTGGGTGTTGTGCCCTGTGATTCTTGACGAGTGTATCTTGTCTTTTTATGTACACTGAGAGCATATGCACCAAAGACAAATTCCTTGTGTGTCCAATCACACGGCCAATAAAGAATTCTATTCCTTTTTATTCTATTCTAATAGGTTAATTTATCCCATTAAATAGGAATAGACTTTTAGTAAGAATTCAACAAAAACAATACACAAACTTTTCATAACACTAACCTCTGGAATAACATCAATCTGAAAGATTATAGACTAGTTTATCCCAAGCATATCTTGACACATATTGTGATTTTATCTCCCCATCTCATTCAATAAATGATGGGTTCCTATATTTTGTTCAATCTGCTACTGATTACATTTAGACTATTTACCTGTCACAAGAACTCTCACAAAATGACTACCATCAAAAACCTGGGTGCTCATAAGGCACCATTTACCAGAAGACAAACTGGTGTGGTTAACCCCATTACTTCTATAGGACATGCTTTTCCATCCCAGCTTACCTTTTTTATTTCCTGAGAAACAGGCAATTCCAAAATATCACTCAACTGTTCCAGACTTAGTATTCCTGGAAATAAAGCCTGCATGAGAGGCTGGTATTCTGCTTTGCTTCCCCTTTCCTTTTTATTAAAATATTTAGTAAGCATGAAAGCATGAAACAACCAGTTGCTGCTTAGGTGTCTGCCATTACAGTGTTACTCTAATTCCCCTATTCTACTAGCACCATTTTAAAGTTTTGTATATTGAGCCTCAGAAGCACATCAGAAGGTCTTATTTAAAAACGTTTCCAGTGTTTGAGTACTCACCTGGAAAGACACTTTAATTTGTTCACATTTAGGGAAGTTTATATAACTAACAGCAACATGAAAGCACTCAAAAATGAAAATGATTAAATGACTAAGGCTACAGATCTCTACATATGATCTCTACATATAAGATACTGGGTACTTCAAGAATGTCTTTTTGACTTTATGGTTTTGTGCAAAGTTATGGGGAAAATAATATGCACTTCCAAGTAGTTAACAGTATCCTTCGTTTTATTTTGAGATAAAGCCATCCATGACCATGCAGAAAATAGGAAGTAGGCTCAAATGATATTTTTCTTTTTTCAATTTTCCACTTTTAGATATACTGTAGTTCCCTAAACAGCCTGAGATCAACAAGCAAGTACATGTGCATCATGCATAGTTCTCAGATTATTTACGTAGAGAAAAAAAATCCTTTTAGCTGGTGAACAAATCTGAGCATTTTAAGTAAATATATGATTCAATTTAATAAGATTTCAGAGCAGTGACCATATTTAAAGCTGTTCCAGTGATTTCTCCACCACTGATCCTCACCAGAATAAAACTTTGTCACCTAGGTCTGGAGAATAGATCTTTTTTTGTTCTGTATCAGATACATCCTAACTAGCTAACCTATATCAATCTCCAATGCCATCTTGGCACTACTTATCAGAAGGAAGAAGTGTTCTTAGAAATGGACTTGCACGAGCTCAAATTTAAGGAAGCATTATTAACTAAAGTGGGGATTGGAAGCAAGACTGTTTAGCTTTCTTTTTAAGCTATTCATAAGATAAACTGATAAGGAATAGACATTTTTCAAGGTAATCCTAAAGTCAAAGCCAACTGGATAGATTCCATGTAAATTTGTTAAGTTGCAGAATCTATTTTCCTGTAGGCAAATATCCATCCTGTATTCTGTATCGCAGATGAAATCTGGGTGTCCCATTACACTCACTTTTAGGAAAACTGTGTATCTTTTTCTCTCAGACTTCTACCTATAGATGGATAGAAGGGGAAGACTTACATTAGAGAGGTAAGAAGATTGGTCTCACCAATGTTCCAAAGAATCCATGTATCTTTCAAAATGAAATTGGGAGTCTCTGCTGACATATGCTATGACCAGTGGTGGGATTCAAGTAATTTAACAACCGGTTCTCTGCCCTAATGATTTCTTCCAACAACCAATTTGCCGAACTGTTCAGAAAGTTAACAACCGGTTCTCCCGAAGTGGTGCGAACTGGCTGAATCCCACCACTGGCTATGACATTCTATATACATATATTTATTTTAAAAAGGAGGGCTGGCACATTGAGTGGATAGTAAAGAGGAAGGGCAGCTTATAAAATTATGGTTTATGATTATTGTATTTTATAATTGTGATTTATCATTTGTTGTTTGCATGTACACTGAGAGCTTATGCACCAGAGACAAAGATTTCTCCTCTTCTCTTCTGACCTATTCTCTGGATTGTAGGAGAGCATGAATGATCGACTATTATATTCCTCCAAAAACTAGAAAATGAATACAATCTGATGAGAAGCAGTATAAAGTTAAATGATCTTTTTGAAAAGGGTACCAAGAAGCCCAGAATCACTTAAAAGTCAGAGCAGAAAAATATAAGAACTCATTAAGTACTGATTTACAAAGCATTTTGCAACTGTTTATACTCCATGTTCACTTGGTCACAGTAGCTTATCTATCAGTTCAAGGAGCTTGTAATTGGTATTAATTGTAGAAACAGTATATCAATTTGTCTGATTATAAGTTTATTTATAAACTATTTGTACCAGTTAGATGTTTCTTTAATGTTTAGATATTTTGGAGCAGGGTTAAACATTCAGGTTAGAATTCATAGTTATCTAATTTTATGGTACAAGACCATTTCATACCCTAGTTTGTCTATTGTCCATCCCAGTAGCTAGGATACTGTAGCTTTTATTCATTTTCTTCTACAATCCAGACAGAATTAAAAATGTGGAGGAACACTGAATTGTAGGCTCACAAAAGCCTATCAGATACCCCACAAAATTTTCCTTTCATTGTCTATATCTTCACGTTTATATGTACATTTATGATTTGTGGTAGTTGTAAAGAAAGTGGCAACATATTCTTGTTTATTCACCAAAGTGAGTTAGGGGAGCTGGAGTTTTGGGCAAAACCTGGTTAAACTTGCACAATAATGGCGATCCCTCTCCCCATCTGCCAGCAATTAACTTACTTGTTGCTCTTATACCATGAAGGAAGAGAAAATTAAGAAGGATATTGTAGCCAAAACCACCAAACATGAAAAGCATTCTTGGCTATCTTGGAATTCAGTATTAGTTGTCCTCTAGCTTCAATTTTGAATTCCACTAAAATGTTTGCTCAAATTTTATAAACATGTTCCTTTATTGGCAATCTCCTTTTTTTCAAAAGCAGTATGTTTCATCTCTAAAATCCACCTAATATTTTTTATTGACAAAACAAACTTAAATACAATTGTTTGTTGCATATTGAGATTGCTTCATGAAATATAAAATTTATTAATGATTGTTTCTACAAAATTTAAAAAAAGTTAAAATGCAACATTATGGACTGATCCTTTGAACAATTAGCAACTTTGATTGACTAGTGACCTGTGCTTTCTAAATTAAAAACAGTGATTGCTTTATTAAAGCAGCTGTCCCCAATCTTTCCACTTTGGCAGCCTGGCAAGTGGCAGGCCCACATGTAAATGGAGTTTTTGCTCGCACACAAAGCTCCACTCGCATGAACGGTGGACCTTTGCACTTGTGCATGAAGCTCCACTCGCGTGAGCTGAGGACACTTGAGTGGAGGAGGCTTGAGCTTGTGCATGAAGGTCCACTCGTATGAATGAAACTTTGTGTGCAAGTACCTGCCACTCAATTAAACAATGTTTAATTGTTTGTCTAACCAAACGGTTAATAAGGTTATACCAAACCCAGATTCAGTACATCATATATTTGTGGAATATGATCAGATCAGATAATCAATTATATATGTAGACTGCAGAAGGAAACATAAAATTATGCCATTTGTACTATTAAACATGTATAATACTTTATATGAAAAATAAGAACCAAAATGCTTAAGTATTATCAAACCCGCTCAGTTTAAATTTTTTGAGGCCAAGAAAGGCCAACATTGGAAAACATTATAGGAAAAAACAACATGTAACAGGTCATTTTAGACTTGGTACCCCCACCCAAGCAACCTGACATGCACCCAAGATGGACAGAATAATGAAGATGAAAACCATGACACAAAACATGCTTTCATTTTTATTCACAAAACAGCTTAGCTTGAATTGCTAGAACATTACAAACAGCCTTTCAATTAGAGATGGTAAGAAAGCAGGAGATGAGGGTTTTTCAACATAAAAAAGGACTTCAATATTTTTTTCAGCACAGGTTCTGCAACAGCTTACATTGGAATTCCAGCAATATTTCCAAATGGTCTCTAAAAGTGAATCATTGCAATTAGTTCTGGGTTTACTATCGTATGCAATTTTATTTGTTCTAAATTTTATTATTTTTGCTTTTCTTTTTAAAAAATGCCAGTTTTAATATATTTCCATTTTATAAGACCAGACATCTTGCTGATTAAATCTTGTCTTATCTGTAGAATTAGGGAAAAGAAACTACCTTATTTTAAATATATGTTCATTTATAAACATGAATAGAGGCATTCTAGAAACTAGCCACGCTATTTTTCTTTAATGATGGAAATCAATCAGATAAATGAAGAAACTGCTGTGCTAATTACAGTAGTGCGTATTAGTAACTAGATTTAAAAGGTTACTGTAAATTTACATTCTCTACACAAGAACTGCATCTTCCACACATAAACAACATCAACATCAAAACACAGGAAAACAAATTGATTGATTGTCCATACTCTATTACATCTTGATACTTTATGGATTCTTTTTAAAAAATTATTTGAAAACATTAATGCTTTACTAGTACTTAAAAGATGTTAAACAAATGCCAAAAATTATATTAAAAAAAGGAATGAAATCTGCAAGAAAATATTTTTGGTTCTAAAGGAGACATAGGCGCATCCATTTATTTCCGTCAAAAAATTCCTTGCCTGAGACAACACAAGCAAGCAGTGACATTGCACTGGAGGATAGAGCTTTGGGATTCTTGTTCCTATTGAAACCATCGGAATGCAGCACCTGTAGGAAGCATCACTTTCTGTAGAGACAGAAGAGAACAGAAGAGGGACACATGATAAGCAAGAATGAGAAAAACCAGCCCAGGACAGAGTTTAATTTTGTGACATCCAGTGCACTAGAATAGGAAGTGCCATTTTCTGACTGCAGTGTTCCCTATCACTTGAAGCTTGCGATAGTGTTCACAACTGCCTCCCATATTTAATTGTTTTTCCTTTCTGCTCCTGTCCAGGTTTTCTTGATAATTTTTCTTAGTACTCTTTTCCTACCCTTAGTTTCTGCACCTCATCAAAACCTATACTCTATTCCACGATCTATTCTTCTTTAAAAGAACCACTAATCCACATGCAAATTGCCCTTAAACTCTATTTCAACATCTTCAAGAACTGCTAAAGGATGGAATAGAAACATTAGTATTTCTTGTATGACCTCAAAATAAGAAGTTGTCATTCACATAGCCTTAAGAAGAATTTACTATATTTAGTTAAGACTTCTGAGATTTGTATCACTTACATCTTGCTATCCACCGTATATGTTAGTCCTCTTTTACAGTGGAATGTATTTCTCATGAATAAAGTATAATGTATTTCTGTTCAAATCAACTTGGTTTGGTGAAACTGTTGAAAGTCAGCATCAGGTTTGGAAATCTATCCTTAGAAAATGAAGGCAATTCAATTCACAGGACAGGAGTGAGAAAGTAATGAGAAAAGGGTAAATTCTTAAAAATATTTACCAATACTCCAATTTCAGATCTTGAGGTTTCCAAGATTATAAGGGATGCCATTTGGAACATTCTACCAACATATATCTTTATATTATATGTGACTGATGAAGTTAATGACACACGTAAAAAAATAACAAGACAAAACTAAATTTGTGCTAAATTTAGGATCCTAATTCTTAGTGCTACTCTGGGCAACTACATAATTTGGGCAGCTAATGTGGCAACTATAACAATTTTATCAAATCTTGTGACAAACAAAAGGTGTTTAAGTGATCCAATTTAATCAGTTTCCATGCTGCCAAAGAAACTCCTCAGGCATTCATGCCTTTATGCCCACTACACAATCCTGTGATTTAGGAAATATGTAGTTTCCTTCAATGACTGAAGAAGCCTTATGGTTAGACAGCAGAGCTCAGAATTTAGCATACCTTTGAGTAGACTGTGAGAGGATAATTTGCTATATGAAAGTGTTAACATATGTATGCTTTTTATTTCCTTCTCAAAACTCCTGTACAAAGATTAAGACAGAAAAACCTCAAATTTAAGAACAAACTTTATCTATGAATATTTTTGGCTTAGTTAGGTAAACTTTCAAGCAAATAAGTTTCTCTGCCTATGCAAAAGGTTCTTTCTGGAGCTTTTAGGCATGAAAAAAAGCCCTTCTCCATGCTACTATACTTATGCAATGAGGTTTTCCCCACAACTAGGTAAGACCTAGTCCATAAGAACAATGAGCCAAGATTTCAGGTGGATGGAATATGGGTTTAAGTAACCTACAGTATTGTTGTTAAGAGTTTTCTGTGCTTTACACAACAAGTAGAATAGCAAACTTGTAAGTTATACTAGAGGCGAGGCAGATTGTCAGGTTAAAACAAAAAACCACCTGGCTGAATGAGGCACCTGTTCTTTCTCAAACATCCATAGAAAAGTGACCAGTTATGATGTCACTAATATGCAGATCTCTCAAAGAAAAGTGCCCATCAGAAAGGCTCTTGATGATACTCTGTCAAGGGTGAGATGTCAGTGAACTCTCAGGAAACAGGGAATTTCTTTTATAGACAAGAAAGAGCATGGTGCTCACAACTCACAGTGCTGTACTTTAGGCAGAGAGAAGAAATGTTTCTTTAAGCAGCATGAGAGCCCCATTCTACAGATATTTTTTAAAAAGTGGCATGTGTTGAATTCAGGAAGCTAAGACTTGCTGGACATCAAGGCACAGTAGAGGAGCTTCCCAAGGCATAAAGGGGTATGGGAAAAATTAGGCATAAAAGATATTAAAACTATTTATTTAGGGTCCAAGTTCAAGTAACATAATTTAAAATACAGCACACCATTAGTATATTATGTACATATATAATAAACATGCATATATAATGTATGTATATTGTTACATATGTAATGTACATAATGTAATGTAATGTAAGCTGTATTTTAAATTTTGTGAAATAGAATGAGGAAATGCCATGCAAGATAGCAAATTATTAGCACTGAAAAGCAAACAATCAAAGCAGCTACTTTCATTGATGAGCAAAGAGAGGTTCTCTTCACATCCCACACTATCTAAGTAGATAGCACTGAGTTGTCCACAAAGTAGATACTAGTACTGAAAAAAGTTATATGTTATTCACGCTTTTTAAAAAGGCATGTATTAACTACATTATTACAGCAGCAAACATTATCTGGAAAATGGGATATCCTCTGTAATCAAAATGTGTACAGACATTAAATTATAAATTGCTCCAGTACCCACAACAATCAACACCTCAAGAAAAGGAAAAACTGCAAAAGGCTTGCAGTTTGGCTCCTTGCCTCACTATGGTTACTTTAATCATCTACCATGGTACTAATCCAATACTGGTCCTAATTAAGTTTAAGTTCCATGGTGACTAAAATATATTTGGGAGATCCAAATCCATGAATCCCTGAATTATTTAAGATTTTTTAGGTCTGAAAGATTTGAAGGGAGAGACATGCCAAATCTTTTCTATTCTATACCAATTCAGCAGATCCAAAACTAGTGGCAATTTGCTACATATCTTAGAAAAGATGCAGTTACCATTGGAATCCTAAAGGATGAAAATATTCAAAAAAAAATTGCCACCACTGCAGAATTTGCCATAGAAACTGAGCCTGCCATGCCAGAAATACAATGAGACTTACCTGATTTATCCCACTTGAAATGTACTAATAATCAATTAAAAACTCCCAGAAGTAATGGACAACAACAACAAAATCAAGCTCAGGATGACTCGCAATAGCACCACATAATCAAGTCAGCCTTAGCTCAGTGTCTAAGGGAAGAATCACGTCTAACAGAATAACAGAGTTGGAAGGACCTTGGAAGTCTTCCAGTCCAACTCCCTGCTAAAGCAGGAAACCCTGTATCATTTCAGACAAATGATTGTCCAATTTCTTCTCAAAAACTTTCAGCGTTGGAGCATGCACAACTTCTGGAGGCAAGTTGTTCCACTGATCAATAGTTATAATTTTCAGGAAATTTCTCCTTAGTTCTAGGTTGCTTCTCTCCTTGATTAGTTTCCATTTATTGGTTCTTGTTCTGCCTTCAGGTGCTTTGGAAAATAGGTTGACTCCCTCTTCTTTGTGGTAGCCCCTTAAATATTGGTACACACCTATCATGTCACTCCTAATACTTCTTTTCATTAAACTAGACATACCCAATTCCTGCAACTGTTCTTCGTATGTTTAAGCCTCCAGCCCCCGATCAACTTTGTTCCTCTTTTTTGCACTCTAGAATCTCAATATCTTTTTTAGATCATGGTGGCCAAAACTGGGTGCAATATTCCAAGTGTGGTCTTACCAGTGCAGTATAAAATGGTACTAACACTTCACATGATCTTGATTCTATTCCTCTGTGAAAGCAGCCTAGGACTGCATTGGCTCTTTTGGCAGCTGCAGCACACTGTTGGCTCATATTTAAGTGCCTGTCCACTAGGACTCGAAATCCCTCTCACAATTATTACTATTGAGCCAGGTACCACCTATGCTACTATTGAGCCAGGTACCACCTGTGCATTTCATTTTTCTTCTCATATGGTACTTGCCCTACAGAGCAGACACTTCCTTGAGCTTATCTTCTGGAGTGTTGGCTATTCCTACCTGTTTGGTATTATCTGCAACTTTGATGAGTTCCAGTCTATCCCATTGTCTAAATCACTGATGATGATATTGAAGAGTACTGGGTCTAAGGTAGAGCCTTTGGTTACCCCACTGAATTCTTCCCTCTATGTAGATGCAGTTCAATTAAGGATGTATTAAAGAGCATTAGGGTCTTTAGCGTCTTGTGAAGGGCTGGCCAAGTAGGAACCAACTGAATCTCAAGGAGTATGGTATCTGCTCTGAGGGCAGGTACTGCAAGAATAGCCATATTTTCAGATTCCCATTAAACAACTTTGTTTGATAGAGGACCTTACCAACCTCCTCAGACTTTGTGAGGACAAGCAGAAATAACTGGAGATAAGTGGTTCTATAAATAAGCCTAGCCTGGGCCATGAAAAGTGTTAAAGATAATAATGGGGACCTTGGACTACACACAGAAGTTCCTAGTACAGGTGTTAAGTTACATAGGTGTACAGAGACAAGCTAACAACTACCAGTGCCATACACTATGGAGTAGCTGTATCTTTCTAGTAGTCTTCAAAGGCAGCCCTATTTAAAATGCACTAATAACCAAATACGAGATGACCAAAGATTAAGTGACAGCAAATAGTACTTCTGGGTCAATGAATGGGTGCAAGTGGCATGTGAGATGTCTCTTATAAAGCCCTTCCTAATTGTACTGTTATTTGCTCAAGCAGGACCTGAGAATCTAGGAAAAACTCCAAACCGTACACCAAATCTGAAGGTACATACTAGAACTGAAGGGTCCAGATATGGAAAAAGACATTATCCCTTGTTGCTGTCACTTCCATACAGCACTTCAAATATCTGTAGCTATCATAGCAAGATCCTTCACTATGCAATAAACTGAGTATTTCAAGTTCGGATGTTCTGCTTGTTAACAGAGGCCTAAAATTTGGAAATGGAGAAATGTGGTAAGACTGTAACTGCTTACCATTCAGAAGTCAATGAGTTTTTTTATAGATGCTTATGTAATAATGAGGATGTCTAATCATTAATACAGGGGGAAATAAAAACCCACTGGAAATTTAGATGAACAGCAATGAGAACCTTGCATTTCATGAAACTTCAAGCACAGCAGAAAGCCCAAAGGATGCACCCAAACTAAAAAAAAGTGATTTCCTATTATGAACAACCTGTCCCAGCAACAATAGAAGAGAACAGAAATGTGAGGATAATACTTACAAACCCTTGGATATCGATTCTGTTTGCCGATCTCTTCAAGTGAAAAAAATGATGCTGAAATCATCACAAATGAAATAACTAATGATGGAATTCCAATCCGTGCAAAAAATTCTAAGATCACAATCTAAAAAGCCCTTTCCACCTGATGGCAGCAGATGGCAGTGAATTGAAAACACTGCCTTCCTTAGTCAGAAACCCTCTGATGATGCTAAAGACATGATCAAAGCTGAACATGATCTATAAACATTAGAACCTGTAGGCTGATTTGTTCTAGAAGACTGTGGTCTGATTTGCAGATAAAAGTTTCAGTGCTAAGGGTAGGGTATTACGCAGAAGAGGAACAAGGAATTGGGAGTAATTCCTAACTAAGCAGTAATTCTCCCTTTTCCCCCCCCCAGGCATTTCTCCATTTTTTCCTCATTGAAAAGGCCTTATGCATTTAAAGGATGGTCCTGATATAACCTAATACATGCATCCTTCAACAAACCACAAGAAAAAGCACCATATGTATTGATAAAATTATGATTCATGAAACCCCCTTCACGAAGCAATATGTTAGGTATTTAGTTATAGTAAGTTGTCAACAGACCAGTCTGGATGACTTATCATAGAAAATGAATGCTGACACATATTGAGATTTGGGTAAGTAGGTAGAATTCATTCATTCATTCGTTTATTATTTTATGCCTTCAAGTCAATTTTTTAAAATTTTAAAACTTAGATAAGGTTTTTCAGGAGTGGTTTGCCACTGCCTCCTTTCTAAGACAGAAAAAGAGTGACTGGACCAAGGTCAACCAGCAGGCTTTGTGCCCAGTTTCTAGCTGCCTTAACCACTACACCAAACTGGCTGCCAAGTAGGTAGAAAGGTGCAACCTTTTCCCATTAAAAAATATGGCAGTGGGCTAAGCACATGTGGTAGTTAGTGATCTGAAAAGAAACTGCTCTCATAGAAAAGGTTCTTGCTCAATGATATTCAATTGTTGTCTGTTACTGATCTATCAAAACAAAACAGGTGGAACGGGAAGAGCTCTGTTGTACAACTTGATATTATTATTTGCAGCACAAATAGTGTACAAATAGTTGTCAATTTACAACAATGAAAGTTATATTTTGGGCTACCACAAGATCCATCTTAGAAGCCACAGTCATGTTAGGAAATAAATTGATTTGCCACAAGGTCAGCAAACACCCAGTCAAAAGATGAGACAAGATAACAAGATTTAGGATAAGCATAATGGTGAATATAACCTGAATCATTCTCATTATAACAAGAATAGTTTGCAAGAGGAAGGAGACCTGGGTGAAAACGTATAATGGAAGCAACTAATTTCATATTTTGATCCATGGATGCAAGAACAAGAAACCTCAGGGCTCAGGAATCTATGTCATTATCTGTGTAAATGAGTAAAAGATTACAAAATAGCAACATGTCAAATCTAAAAACTTCTTTATTGAATGAAGGAAAGGGGACAGACCAGCAGTATAGCAAGTCTGCAAACCTCTCTTGGACCTTATCTTCCAACATTACAACCACAAGAAACATGATCTTTATAAGCAAGTCCTTCAGAATAGCAAAGAAATGGAAAGTAGTGAAGAGTGAACATTAGAGTTATCGTAACACTACTGTAATAGGAATGACTGCACTCTAAAATTTAAATTTCCTTTCTCTTGTTTTTGTGACGCTCCTCCTCATCAGAGCCAACTCCTTTGTACTTCAAGCAAGTGAGGAAATTCATACAAGAATTAATCTCAGAAAAAATAAAACCTGATGTCAATTGCATCAAACTTCTTGTCAATGTAGTGGGGCTGCTGGCTGCAGGCATTAATATGAGTTAATAATCAGTATAGAAAAGGGTTTCTATATTGTAGAAACTTTAGCTACTGCAGATGCCACAGCAGAAATGTCATCCTGAAGGATACTTTGCCACTATGTAAAGGAGCCAGTGCCATGAACATCTGGCAGTCAGAATTATACACTTGTCCTCTAAACACACAAGTCCAAGAGAACATCTGTCAGAAGACAGTAATTGGATTCTACATTTAAGACTCTTATAAAATGAGACCTTTAGAGCCGCAGGGAGGCCAAGGACACCAGAAATGTGATTGGATGTGATAAAATAACAATGATTACACAAACTGGAAAAAGACATAAATGATGGAAAAATACAAAACAAGGAACCGCTTCTCCAAATGATTGATCACAATATTGTTGTGCATGTCAAAAGGAAATGAGATAGTAAAGAGCACTTCCCAAGCATGTATGCAGGAAGATGGAAGAAGTGCCTTTTTCTTACTCAGCTAGAAATATTCTGATAATAACAAGGCATAGAACCCCCTTTGTTTGAAATATGGGCGACAAAAAGGAGCTTATCCTAAATATATAATATTCCTAACAAGAAATTCAGAGTACAGTATTGCATGTGGAAAGCAATCTACTAACTTCAACCTGGAACTAGGCAATCAGCTTCATCATATCTTAGAGAAATTAGGAAAGTGTGGAAACAGCCAGTTCTGTTCTAAGACTTACGGGAATTACCCATAAAAATAGCACAGTCCGTTCAGCTGAAATGAACTGGATTCTCAACCAATAACTATTCATTATCCTCTAGGCCTTTACTTGGATTGTGGCATTCCTGTCTCAAGGAATTAACCAGATGCTTGCTATTCCATTTGGCATAATGAGGAACGATCTCAATAATTTTGTTTGCACTGAAACCAGTGCATTCTATTTTGCATAATTTCCCACTTATCAAATCTTATAGGAATATTTATAGAATATGGTTACAGCATGACATACTATTTGTACAAATAATTATGTAGCATCTAGAGATGAGACCTAATTCAAAAATTTAAAAGTGGGCCAAAAATAAATTCTGATTTGTTTTCATAAATTAAAAGAACAAAAAGTTTCATGTAAAAAAAAACCCCACCACATGCATGAATTGCTTAAAAACAGTTCTTCACAGGTAAAATATCTGGCTTTGTCCTTTTGCACTGTCAAAGCAACAAGGAAGCACCATTATCTATTCAAACATATATGGACAAATATTGTAATGATTTTGATCTGGTTTGCCTGTAGCTAAACTGTATGCACATATAACCTTAAAAATAAATTCCACTGAATTTAGTGAGGTTTACTCATAAATAAGACAAGTTTATGATAGTTTAAATCTGGCTTAACTTTGTCTTATTTAAAACATTTGTTGAGAGCTCATTGCACCAACATTCAGATTTGTTTCATTTCTAAGGACATCCCTAAAAGGGTCAAATGTTATCTATTAATTATAGTTCTAACTTTGAATACGCATTTTATATATCATAACTGCTATCCAAATTGGAATAAATCTAGAAAGAAAGAAAAAAGAATTCAATTTTGCTAAGTGAACAATCATGACAAACAGCTCTTTGCTGCAAAAAAACCCCCCCCCCAC
>JANHZT010004209.1:65085-80598 GCA_032468215.1 Stegonotus admiraltiensis | reverse complement strand
AGATTTGAACTTGCAGTAATTGCAAGCAGCAGATGTTAATAACAGTGTTTTAGTCCACTGTACTACCAGGGCTCCTGATACTTTATATTATAAAGGATATATACTTTATATTAATAAAGTATAGATAAGCAGAGCTAAGGAAGGTTGAGGAAAGACCTGTATCTTGTTAATATAAGAGACCAAAAATTGTTACTAAACTCTGATGTCCCAACAAACAGCAAAAAGGCCAGGTGAGTTCAAGAAGTGTCTTAACGAAGATGGGGAGAAGAAGAACAAGAATGGTAAAAGCAGGAGAAAAGCATATACCTGGGTCAAAGCCCCCGTTTAGTAGCTCTCAAAACTAACTGCAGGTAATTGCAAGTCACTTATTTTCAACAACACAATTTTTTACATTTTTTTTAAAAAAAAACAATGACTTGAAAAATAAATCAGACTACAGAAAATATTGGAAAGGGCTAACTTTCAACCACATTGCTCTGAGAATGCCACCCACTCTTCCCTATGATCTCGAGAAGAAGAAAAAAATGCATAAAGGAAGGCTCCAGCTCACAAAGACATTTTCATCCTTTGATTGATTTAGGAGTTACAGCTTTGATTTGATTTTGTTTTCAAAAAATGTAGGGCAGTATCCTACAGCTGTGTCCACGGGAAGGTCCAAACAGACAAGATGATAGCTAAAGGTGTTGCAATTGAAGCCTCCCTCCTTTGTATACAAATACTACATCACTGCATGGGTCGTGGTGGCTCAGTGGCTAAGACACTGAGCTTGTCAATTGAAAGGTCATCAATTCAGCGGTTTGAAACCCTAGTGCTGTGTAACAGGGTGAGCTCCCGTTACTTGTTCCAATTTCTGCCAACCTAGCAGTTCGAAAGCACATAAAAAATGCAAGTAGAAAAATAGGGAAAACCTTTAGTGGGAAGGTAACAGCATTCCGTGTGCCTTTGGCATTTAGTCATGCCGGTCACATGACCACGGAGACATCTTTGGACAGTGCTGGCTCTTCAGCTTTGAAACAGAGATGAGTACTGCCCTCTAGAGTTGGGAACGACTAGCACATATGTGCGAGGGGAACCTTTACTTTTACTATGTCACTGCATGTACAAAACAGGAGGCTTGGATTATTCTGTGACTAACATTCTGTATGTTTTGATATTCCCATCTCCACAAATAGCAATGGGCTACTTAGACGGAACATATTTCTACTATGCTCTCAATAGTTGTGTGAAATATTCTCAGATCATCCATTGAACTTTCATTCTAAGCATTCCTCTAGGGCAGAGGTCAGCAACCTACAGCTCTGGAGCCACATGTGGCTCTTTGGGCCCTCTGCTGTGGCTTCCTGTCAGGTGATCCCAACACTGGCTAGCCCCGCCCCTTGCCCTCCCCTCCCAGTCACTCCTTGCCTGGCCTGAGAAGGTAAGGGCGATGGTGGGGGATGGAGAAATGGCCAGAGCAGAGACAGAGAGATAAAGAGAGAGAGGGAGAGAGGGGGGAGAGAGGGAGGGAGGGGAGAGAAAGAGATATCAAAAGGATTTTGTGGTTCCTGGTGTTTTTTAATAACTGGTTCTCTGCCCTAATGACCGGCTGGGTAGGCATGGCTAGGGGGGTCATGTGACCAGTGGAAGTGAGTGACATCGAGTTGGCCATGCCCACCCAAGTTTTGTGACTGCCGGTGTTTTCTTTTCTGTGGGAAATGGGCCCAAATGGCTGTTTGAGTGTTTAAGGTAGCAGACCCCTTTTCTAGGGCAATGTTTCTCAATCTTGGCAACTTGAAGATGTGTGGACCAATTCAGTTCTTGGAGTTGTAGTCCACGCATCTTCGAGTTGCCAAGGTTGAGAAATGCTTTACTGGTTTTCCTCAAAAATATGCCCGCAAGATAAATGATGGCCTCTCCAGAATCCTGGTTTCCAGGGTGTTGAGCCGATACACAGAATCCAAGATCAAAAAATACTGGATTGGAGCGTGAAAAGGTGCTGAACCCCAACAAAGCAGGATTAAAAGTAATGTAACCAGTATCATTATGTTCACACTGCTATTATAACTATTGGAGTATTTTAGCAGGGTTACTGCACACATTATTTTATTTGCAGATTCCATGCTGTTCTCCTGCTACACACTTATAGCTTTCAAGCTGCTTTATGATGAGTGGCATACTGTTGAATTTTCTTATACTAACAGGTCATAAGTCACACATAGTGCTATTAAAATCTAAAACATTTTAAATGAACAGAATCAATGGTAGAGACAATGAGTTCCTTTGTTCCAATTCGATTAATTGGTTTTATTTAAAACTGAGATCATGAAATATTTTCAGGGAATGACTTCATAACAGAGAATATCTATTAGAGAGAGGAATAGAAAATTGTACGGAGACCAAACTTTGGTTGCAACAACAGATGGGATTGATTTTTTTTTGTATCTGCGTGTATTTAAAATTGTTGCTATTTGGAACTAAAGTGAAGTATCGTAATATTATAGAGTTGGAAAAGACTTTAAAGTTTATCTAGTTAAATTCCTGTTCAATGCAGGATCTGTTAGGAGACTTCTGACAGATTCTGAAGAATTCCAGCTAAAGGGAACTCATCACATCATGTGATAATCTATTTGATTGACATTCAGAAGTTCCTGCTGAAGGCTAGTCTGAACACACTGTCTTGTAGTTTTAACACAAGATAGCATGAACATTTAAACAGTATGAACATTGAACATATTGAAACTGGCCCTGCACTCTGGTCCAAGACATGATTAATCCATTCCCTTTTCTATGTGACCATCCTTGCTATACTAGATTTCAAAACTCTTATTATTATATTAGTATATCTTTAGTTTTTTCTGCTGTAGGCTAAATAGACCAAGATCCAGGGGTGAAATCCAGCAGGTTCTGACAGGTCCTGGAGAACCGGTAGCGGAAATTTTGAGTAGTTCAGAGAACTGGTAGTGGAAATTTTGAGCAGTTCAGAGAACTGGTAGTGGAAATTTTGAGCAGTTCGGAAAACCGGTAGCGGAAATTTTGAGAAGTTCGGAGAACCGGTAGTGGAAATTTTGAGCAGTTCGGAGAACCGGTAGTGGAAATTTTGAGCAGTTCAAATACCACCTCTGGCTGGTTTCAGAACGGGGTTGGAATGGAGATTTTGCAGTATCCTTCTCCCAGGAATAGAGTGGGAATGGGAATTTTGCAGTATCCTTCCCCTCCCCTGCCCACCAAGCCCTGCGCACCAAGCCACACCCACATAACTGGTAGTAAAAAAAATTGGATTTCACCACTGCCAAGATCCTTTAACTATTCCTCATAAACTTGAGTTCCAGACTCCTCAGTCACTTGATGATGGACCTCTGAACTCACTCCAGTGTGTCACTGAATGGTAGTAGTATTCCCAAGATGGGGGATGGGATGTCAAAGCCTGGCCAGACCACAAAATGTGGATGGCCTCCACTCTGCTGTTGTTTTAAAAAGCCTTGAAGGTCCTTCACTCGGGCCTTCAGCAATGGAGAGACCTTTCGCTTCATTGTGCTTTACATCAACGACCTATCCGATCATATTAAAAGCAGCTGTGTCCTCTTCGCCAATGAGGTAAAATTATTTAGCACCACTGACAATGCTGCTGCTCTACAAAGCGACCTTGGCTATGTGTCTGGATGGTTGCGTAATTGCCAACTCCAAATTTCAACTAAAAAATGCTCTGTCCTACACATTGGCAATAAAAATCAGAACACCAAATACAAGTTGGGTGGAAATGATCTCGTAGACGACCCTCACTCTGTCAAGGACTTAGGAGTACTCATCTCAAACAATCTAAGCCCCAGAGCACACTATAACAGCATTGCCAAAAAGGCACTAAGAATTGTTAACTTAATTTTGCAAAGTTTCTTCTCCGGTAATATTGTATTGCTAACAAAGGCATACAAAACCTTTGCCAGACCAATTTTTGAATACAGCTCGTCCACCTGGAACCTACACTGTATTTTGGACATTAACATGATTGAGTGGGTTCAGAGGTATTTCACAAGAAGAGTACTCCACTCCTATACTCACAATAGAATTCCCTATGCCACCAGGCTGAAAATATTGGGTTTGGATAATCTGGAATTGCACCGCCTATGGTCGGATTTAAGCACAGTACACAAAATTGTCTGCTACAACGTCTTGCCTATCAATGACTTCTTCAGTTTCAACCATAAGAGTACACGGCCAAACAATCGATACAAACTCAAGGTAAACCACTTCAAACTCGAGTGCAGGAAATACGATTTCAGCAACAGAGTGGTCAACGTCTGGAATGCTATACACGATTCCGTTGTTATATATACTTCTTGTCTTGTACATGTTTGACAAACAAATAAAATAAATAAATAAAATAAAAAAGTAAAAGGAAATACAAGGAAAAGAATGCCTACAAAAACCCACTGGTACTTCAGCAACAGTTCTGAGTTTTCTCTTGAGAAGGCATGAAAGATTCTGGCAGGACTAGGAGAGAGAAGAAGCACTGTCCTCTCTTTAGAAGTTGTTTAGGAGTCTCAAAAATATCCAGCTATATAGATTATTAGGCTAGATTTCATCGATATTATACTGTAACAATAGCCTGCCTGTTCCAATCCCTCAAACAACCATGTGCAGATCACCTTCCATCTCCTAGTTTATAGAAGTAAAATGTGACATGTTAAAGCCAGTTTTGGTCTAGCAGTTAAGGCAATGGCTAGAAAGCAGGAGATTGTACGTTCAAGTTCTGCTTTAGCCATAAAAGCCATCTGGGTAACTTTGGGCCACTCTCTCTTTCAGTACAGCCCACCTCGCAGGATTGTTGTTGTGGGAAAAATAGGAAAAGGATGACAGCATTAGTACCCTGGGTTTAGTTTAGAAATGGTCTAGAACCCAATATAGCTGATACCTTAATATTCCCTTGACCAATCCTAATTAATACAGTGGAAGTACAATTCTGGATTACTGGATTGTTTTAAAAAATAACTCTAATTAGAACAATAGGAGTAATCTGAGTGAATAAAGTATTATACCTGATTCCAGACAAGTTTATTTGTACATTTAGTACTGATTAGTTGGTAATACACCATTTAACCATTCAGAAAACCTCCAATGGCAATGACAAGAGTAGTCCCAAACAGCATAACTGAAATTTCAGAGAAAGTCCATCCCAGATTGAGTATCATTCACTTGGGGAGACAACCTATCTCCATCTCATGGTATTTCTATTTTATCTAGGCTGCATTTTAACATACTGGCTATCAAATGGCTTCCAGTCAGCTAAGCAAGAAACTGAAGGACCAAACTTCCAAGGACACCAAATTCCAGTAAGTAGATTTATTATTAGTTAATGACCTCCACAGCAAAAGAATTCTAGAAGACTGCTATCCATCCTGTACAACCAAATAAAATCAGGGTTTAAATTTTGGCACCTCTCCACATAATGTACAGGCTTTGGATGCAATCTGACAATTATTTAATTCAGGAATCAGCAATGACCCAAATAAGAAATCAAACCTTCATAATTTATATGCAACAGATTTAACAAAACTGCATGCTACATGAGAATACTGATGTTCCCTTCCTTTATGGAAAAGTAGCCTCAATTGGTGAAATTTAGTTCCAAGAAATAATCACCTGGGGGTTTTTGCTTTTGTTTTATCTCTATTCAAAATTGGCATTATCCAAGCTCCAAACTGCATCTGATTTTTTTTTTCTTGCAGAAGGACTTTGGTGCATACATTCTAATTTGCTTTCTTGAAACAATTCATTTGAATCAAGTTCAACTCCTGCTGAATTGCTGATCATATCCATGCAATTTTCTTCATAATAGCATGGAAGTGATTTGCCATTGTCTTACCTTTTGCAACTATGCTGAAGAAGCCCCAATGTTATTGCCTATCAAAATTGATTTTCAAGTAAAATGGGAGTAAATTGTCACTCTTCAAATTCAAATAAATTTATTTTTTAAGTCATTAATGCATCTTGAGAAATGAACTAGTATATACACATTTTTCTTTGCTTGCAGATTAGCAAAATTAAATCTAAACATTACTGGATTTTTTTCACATGCTGGAATTATTTATGTCTTTATTTTGCTGTGCTTATATCTCAATTATAATCCTAATCTTTATTGCCTAATCTTTATTCTTTCATTTGAGAGCTCATGTTTACTGTATTTAAGCACCCATTCTTTCAAATTACAAAGATTTGGAGCTCTATGCTTAGTCAAACATCAATGAGCTTTACTAAATCAAATTCTATTGACAAGAACAGTTTAATAAAGGTTCTGGGCATGGACTTTCAAGATTGTCAGCTACTGGGCAAAGTTCAGACAGATAAACATCTGAGAGAAAATTCACACCATCCCAAGGGTTTGATGAAATAAAATGAAAGAATTAATGTAATCTTTATAACAAGTTAACTTCCTAGGAACAGGATATTTTCCAAAGAGTTTAGGAAGTATCCTGAGTCTTAAGAACTATAATGGAGTGTTCTAGAATATAGAAATATGTGCTCCTTGTGTTTCCAAGTTATAAGAATCTTGTATAGCTGGGTAAATCAAGACTTTTGGGACTTTGAAGAGGTGACGCTGAGCTTGTCGATCAGAAAGGTTGGCAGTTCGAATCCCTAGTATAGGTCTCCTGCACGAGCAGGGGGTTGGACTAGATGACCTCCAAGGTTCCTTCCAACTCTGTTACTGAGATGTAGTCAAAATCAGTACTGGGCTAAGTAAAGAGTACTATGTTGCAATATGACCAAGGGAGGGAGGGAAGGAAGGAAGGAAGGAAGTTAAGTGCCTAGCTCTGATTCTTTGAGAACTCTCATATTATGCTATATCAAGCTTCATTTGTTTGAAACTAATATGGATTAATGGATGATCACATCTTGAGAAGAGGTATGCATATTAACAACTTCCTCATAAACAGTACAAGGTGGTAAATCTTTGCATCACTTAATAACTTCCATGAAGTGGCAAAAACCCTACATCTTCATTTCTAGCTCAAAGAAGCATGAATACACAGTTGCACTACCTAAGCTACAAACTCTAAATGCAAATAGAGATAGTCTTTGATTTACAATATTTTGTTTAGTGACAATGGCACTGAAAAAGTGATTTATGACTATTTTTCACACTTACAACCGTTAACAGCATCACAATGACCATGTGACCAAAATTTGGATGCTTGGCAACCGACTCATATTTATGACAGTATCCCAGGGTCATGTGATCACATTTAGCGACCTTCTGACAAACAAAATCAATGGCGAAGCCAGTTTCACTTAACCGTGTTGTTAACATAACAAACTCTTAATGATTCATTTAATGATTGTGGCAAGAAAGGTAAAGTGAGCAAAACACACTTAATTGTCTTGCTTAGCAACATAAATTTTGGGCTCAATTCTTGTCATAAGTCAGTGATGGCTAACCTTTTTGCCGTTGTGTGCCAAAAGCGGGGGGAGCATGGGGGGTCACGGGTGTATGTGCCCACATCCATATTCAATGCACGCCGCCCTCCAGCGCATGCGTACGTGACCCCCCCAACGCTTCCCCCTGCTTTTGGCATGTGATGGCACGGTGGGCCCAGTAGGCCCGTTTTTCTCCCTCCCCAGGCTCCAGAGGCTTTCTAGGAGCCTGGGGAGGGCAAAAACAGCCTTCCTCATCCCCCCAGAGGCTGGAAACAGCCAGTTTCCCAACTTCGGGTGGGACCAGAAGGCCTGAAAATCAGTTGGCCGGTGCGCGCATGCGCGCTGGACCTAAGCTAGGACAACACTCGCGTGCCCGCCAATATGGCTTCGCGTGCCACGTGTGGCACCCGTGCCATAGGTTCGCCATCACGGTCATAAGTCAAGGGATACCCATATCCCTCCAGCTGTAAAATTAATAAGCTATACCTATATCTTCTTCTACCCTTGGCCCTTCTTCTAATATAAGCTTACCTTACACCAATGCTGAAATATTAAAATCAAAGTAACATATGTAAAAATACTGTGTACGCTCAAAAGCACTATAGTATTAAACAAGAAATGTATACAAGATAGAATAGATCCTCTTTCTTTAATGTACAGGAATTTCTTCCACTTATCTTTCCTTGGAAAAATACTCAGCAATCTGAACCCATGGATGCAGTCTTGGATGGAAGAGTCTGTGACTGCCACATCAGCTGCTTAACTTGCTATAAGGTTCTAGCTCATTGTATCTTGTGAAGGAAACTAATGTAAAACACCCTCTCTTTTAAATATTATTATGAACTGTGTGGATGTATATCTGTGAAAAGCCTGGGCTATATAAAATATAAAGGTACAAATCGTTAATGGATTCAAACGTCTGACATTTCCACATCCAGTCCTCATAATTTGATTCCACAAAGGACAGTTGAGAGGGAATTATTAAGCTGTGTCAGCAAAGGCAATTACCTCCAGTGCAGCAGAAGGCTTCTTTTTAAGTTCTTCACATTTTCGGAATTTGCAAATCTGATGTCCAGTTTTACGGTTCCTACAACTGCTGCACTGCTCACAGTTTATTCGTCTTCTGCAAGGAGGACACATGCCGCATCGTTTTCGTTTCTTTTTCCCTGAATTGATGGCAGATGCCAATTCATTCTGCATTGGGTACTCTGCTAAGCCAGCCATATGGAGTGCACTTTCTGCCAAAAATACACCAGCAGGGGTCATAATGAAAAGGCCAGGGTTGATGGGAAAAGCCCCCAGGTAAGGAAAATCAGATGGGTTGTTCATTGTTTCAGCTGTTGATACAGCTTCCATATCTGAGATGCCCGTCCCATGGTCATTAGGCAGAGGGATGTGCTCCTGGACTACTCTTTTGAGCAACTCTGTAGACTGAGCAAACTGTTGCAAGATGTTCTGTCCTTCCAAAGAAATATCTGATTTGCTCAACATATCAGAGATGGTTTTGTGCTTTGAGGTAGAATTGCTTTTTTCCATGATTGCCTCACTGCTGTTGGTCATAGGGACACATTTCTCTGAATGTTCACTTAATGAGCTGCTGCTACCAAAAGCAGAGTAATGGGACAGTGGTCGAGACTTCTTAAGACTTTTGTTCAAAGGTTCACTTATTATCCCACTTTTGTTCCTTCTTTCCAAGTTGACTGAAGGCTGAGAATCACCAGACTTGTTGCTTTTTTCCAACAAGCCTGGCTTGATACCAGCATCTTGATGGGCATCAGGATCAGACATCTTTCTTTCTCTTTTTTTAAACAAAAGGACCAGACAAAGCAACCAGCTCACTTACTGTAAAAAATGATCAATCACAATAGTAAGAGCAGTAATCACAAAAAAATGGAAGGAGCAAGATCTGTCCTCAGTGTAATTTCACAGTCATTACAACATCTCCTGCAGGTTTCATATATCACACGTAGCTCTGAAAGTAAAAAACAAAACAAAACAAAACAAAAAACAGAGAGGAGAGACATTAGCAAACTGCTAAAAGTTAGTAACTGTTAAAACAAATAGCTTCTCTATTAGTGTTCACTTAAAATTTCCCTTATACCATGTTTCCCCGAAAATAAGACTGTGTCTTGTATTTTTTTTTTTGAACCGTGAAATAAACGCTTGGCCTTATTGCCATGCACTCAAAAGCCTGATTGGCTATCAGGGGATGTCTTACTTTGGGGAAAACAGGGTACTAAAATCAGGATGCATCACATAGTCAGATCAGATATTTCCATGTGATTTGTATCATTAATCTAGATCTTACAGACCTTCACTGGATGACTTACCCTGTGATCTGATACTGCTTGTAAATATAGGTAGCAGACTGCAACAGTACAATACATGAGAAACAAGAGACTAATTCAATTCTTTATTTGCAAACTTCTTGGCTCTATATCTTCCCTTCCTTTCAGGGTACTCAGAAGATAATTTCTCCTAGAGGTATTGTCCTTGATGTGACCGAGCAGGATAGTTATGAATCAGCCATTTCATATTAATTTAGGAAGAAGCCAGCTTCTATTATTAAAAACATAAATTCTAAATTGGGAAACAAGTGCTGAAATAAACTGCAATTGTTAATTTGCTATTTATTATTGCCCATTTATTTTTAAAATGATAAATAATTTTATACCTGAGAAGAAAAGAATCTGTGTGCAAGTCCAATTCCAGCATTTTTACATGGGTCTGGGAAAAACTCCTGCCTGAGAGTTGTTATGGGTAGACAAGACTGAGTTAGTTAAACAAGTACTCTTACTGCATTAGACATATTGTTCTAAGGTAAGAGAGATGAGATATCTTATTTATTCAAGAAAAACAAAGCGGGAATAAAAATGTATAGTCGGCATGAATGTAATCTTAAGGAACTGAAAGAATATGCCAGCATGAATGAAAGCTCAATGTATGCAAAAGTTCCTAATAACATAGATATTCTCTACTTCTAAATACAAATGTCACAAAAAACTTGAGTTTTTCACTTTCAAACAAAAGCAATGTACTGTGAAACCCCAAATATGTAGAAGACTTTCAGGCTGCAGCATTGAATCTATGAAGGAGAAAATACGCAACCATGTTTCAAATTTTCATAATGTCCAATTTATGTCTTTGAATAGGAAATCAGACTTGCAGTTAAGACATTCATTCATGTGAAAGGCAGCTATGAGTTTGCAAAGAGGATGCAAAACAACAGAGATCTTTTCAGAGGCTATAATAATGGGAAAAGAATTCAGCATAGGTTAAAGTAAAAAGGCCAACTAACCCAGTGAAGACTTCAATACATCTTGGATCTCATTCTGAGATAGTCAGTTTTATTTCTATTATATGCAAATAATCCATACTACGAAGTCATAAATAGAAACTATGCAAAAAGTCTCTTGAAATTTAATTTATCTTTCTAACTACTTGACAAATTGGTATTTCAGTCTGAAGTGGTAACTGAGATAATGCAATTTCAAAGATAAAATTTCTTTAATTTGTCCTCAGAGGGGCCCTAAAGCATTTGTAAACAGTAAAAGATTTGCCAAATTTTTGAATAGGATTGAAAGTAAGGCGTAAGTGTTTTGTAACAGGAGATCTCATAGCCAAGGCACAATGGCAGATTCTCACTGTCAACCACAGTAACACAGAGAAGAGATCTTTTCATTTTCTTTAACTGTGACACTGTCATTGTGAAAAGGAACAGTCATAAATCCAAATTGAAACATAGAGATGTCAGTTTTCTAATAAGTTTTCTTACTCATACTAGTGTATCATCACCATATCCATAGCACTGTACGCACTGGTAGTTGAGATACATTACTTGAAAAACAATGGATAAAAAAATTAAATCTAGCCTATAGAACAAGCAAATAAAAAAATTTGCTATGTGGAAAAAATATTTTTACTGGAACTATGGAAACTATATTGAGAAATAAACACTAAAAATAAAAGAACTTTTGAAACTGCCAAGCTTAAGTTAAAAAAATTTGATCCTGAAAAAAATGGCAAAATGCAACAAAATATATACGATCAGAATTGTTTCTTCATAAAGAATATTTCTTTCAATTTTTTTAAATGAAAATTTTTATCCCCTTCTTTTTTCTCATCTGCAGAAAGTGTGCATGACAAGAGCAGAATCTTTTCCTGATACCTTCAAAAAGGAAATGTTTCTCCAAGCAAGCGTCAAATTTCAGACTGAGATTACCAACTTGCTCTATATTTCTCCTAGCCAAAGATCTGTTCCTTGTGATATGTTGAACTTCAGAGAAGTAGTACAAAATACTTTCTCCTTCTGCCAAGTTATATTGCAGTGTGATATAAATAATGTTTCTGCTACCAATTTTCAAGCATATGCAAAGATCTCAAAAGACAATTATAATAAATGGCAAACATAAAATTATGGCTTGGCTAGTCCAGCTTGTCAAACATGAAAATTGGAAAACCAGGATAACAGCACCACCCTTTCCACTGAGATTTCATTTAATCTTCATTGGCACTTCATTAGGGAGAGAAAAGTATGGAGCATCCAGGAACCAACACTCACAATGTATGGACCAAAGTAATTTCAATTTCCATTTCATAATCCAAATTGTACAAATATGACTAACAAAGATATCAAGATTCTCCTTAATACTGTAGTATCAAGAATTAATCCATCAGGGCCCTCTAGTAAGAAGGAGTTATATTTAACATATTGCACTGTATATTGCTATGTTCTGAAGGAATGTAACATTAATACTGGGGAATAGTTTTCCATTTGGTATCTGGTGATCTGACTGTCTCTTTGGACCTGTTATATCATTTCAGTAATTGAAGTATTTGGAAAAAACTATGTCTGGTAGAATGGTAGAATGCTCCCATCAAAGAATCTTGTAAGTTCCAAAGGTTCCCAAACAGGCACAAGCCCTTTGTGAGCACAGTAAAGAACAAAAAATTCTATGGATTGATAAAAGAAATTATAGTTTCCCCAAGTACTATTGTTAGATTCCTTCAAAACATAGCAATATACATTAAGAAAATGATGCGGTTCTTAAAATGTAGGACAGTGGTTAGTAAGTTTAAAGTAATTTTTACAACAGTACCAATTAATTCCTACATACCTATGACTTCCTCTGGCGAGTGGTGAATATTTTACTTCCCATTTAACCCTACAGAATTAAATGGTTTTCATATATCCTCAATATCTTGTGTCCAGACCAGAATCTTTAAAGTTAAGTTTCAGGACAGAGACAAAACCCTAAAGCCACCAAACAAACAATAACAAAATCAGAATTTTATTCTAATCTTCTTTTCTTAAGTTCAACACTCTCTCTGCCATTGTATACTTCACCACAATTATTTCCAAGATTGATCTTTCCTACCACTGATACAGACTCAAATTTACTAGGTCCACAAGAAACATCTACATCTCTTCAACCGACACACAGAGAATGAAAAACAGGTTGAGAGAAAATATGCATGAAAAAATTCCACTTCTAATAATCTTACATATCCAGTTCCTCTACTGGCCTTCATGCAGCATTAGCAATACCACTTACCTATATATCACTCCACATGCTTTGTAGCACTCTTGGAGTGGTTTACAAATGTCAGCATATGATAAAATAGACAATGAGTTAACCAGGTTATGGATGAAGATCAAGGACATAACCAGGTGTCATGTATGGACATATTTTAGGCAAATGCTGTGAATAAAGTAGACTTAGGCCTTAATTACAGAAAAGTTACAAAGGGGTCTCTAATAAGAAAGCAAAACAGTGCCAACAGTCCAATAGGAAAAGCACTGACAATACAAGCAAATCAAAGCTTATACAGCTCATTGCTATAAAGCCAGATCTGCTGACGCCATGATGGATGCTGTCATCTACTCCATTGGATATGCAGCCATGCTGGTAGCTTTCTCCATCAATACTCTATACAGTATGTAGAGTAGCAACATGGATGTGTTTCTCTTTTATTTGTTGGATTTGTTAAGGCCACCCAATTCCAAAACTACTCTATGATGACCAAAATCTCCATCAGTAGACAAGCTCTACAACAAGTAGATTCTTTTTGTAAATCTACTTGGTGAATAACTCCTGCTGTATTGAGAGACATGGCTAAATCTCATCAAAAGCCAAAGTAGAAATAGGGACAGTTTTATAATATGATAAACAGCTACAGTTACAATTTTATTTGAAATGACGTAGGTCTTCAATATGGCTACAAACCTCATTCTTGCACCCAATGTGCATCATAGGCACAGACACATTTGAAAAGCAACCATATCCATAATGATTTAGCTACTTAAGTGTGCCTCAAGGCAAATGGTGTTAATAGAATTTGCTATTTAAGTAAATGGTAAGCTTTAGCATGGAAAACTTTACCGCTAACTTACTAATTTTAGAGATACAGTATGTGATCATCTTTATCTGATCATTCAAAGCATGTACATTCAAAGCAGCTGGAGGATACAAGAACAAAAACTTTTTTGGCCATCCTTACTGATAGGTATGGATGGTCCCACAATGTCTGGAAGTATTGAAAGGATCAGCAAATTCACTACTGGGTGAACGACTACTGTAGTGGAATAATCCACTCCATGGACTGTGTCACAGAAATAAATGACAATATTAAGAGACCAAGCATTTACTGTGCCCTGCAGTGGTAAACACAAGCCCATGTCCAGAAAACTTCAGAATAGCTTCTGAGATTTTGATTGTCCATTTGGTTGCTTAAGCACTTAGGCTTCAATTTCATTTAGGCTGATGTACAGACTTAACCTACAGAAGGTCAAATGTTATTTACTTGTGGACGAGATTTGAGAATAGTAAAATCCTGAGCTTTCAGTCATTTGAGGGGGAAGAATGTTAAATGCAAATGTATAGTATTTGTGCAAATTTATATAATTTGCATAATTATATAATTGTCATAAATGGAAGCATTTGGGCAGTAAAATCTTGATATAATGGACAAATCTTAATGCAACGTACATTGGTTGATTAAATGTCCAAAGAAAAAGCATGCATTGTACTCCTCTCTAACCAAATTATATCAACACTAAAAAAAACCCTGCAGCTCAGAATTCCAAATCCTAGTGTTACAATTTGAGTCTGCAAGCATTATAAAATCACCTGCTATACTGAGATGGGGCAAGAGCACTGCAGAAATCTTATACTAATTCATTACCAGTTCAGGCACTTGACCCAGCAACCCATCGCCATAGGGGGCACACCTGATAGCCATGCAATACCAGCTATAGGTGGGTTTCTTGGTTCAGGATCCCAAGCCTGTAGTTTGGTTTCTTCCTCGAGGTTCCAAAGCCCCGTGTGGGTATCTGTCTGGTTCCCAAGCATATAGAAGCAATCGTTGGAATTTGGCAGTTCATATGAACAGTATAGACTTCGGCTTGGAAATCATATAAGATACCCACTTTAGGCTTGGGAACCTAGGATAAGCTGCCCAATTGCCGGCTTGGAAACCCACCCATGGCTGGTATTGCATGGCTATCAGGTGTGCCCCCTATGGCAATGGAGTTGCTGGGTCAAGTGCCTGAACTGGTAATGACAATGTCACCATGGACCAACGCAATATAATAGTAGTAATGATGTCTATATAAAACAAACAAGATGAAACAATAATAGAATGGATGTGATGTTGCCATACAACATCCTCCAATTTGTCCCTATTTTTAGGACTTTATACGTCAGCGATGAAACACCAACTCTACTTTTTTAGGGGGTTTGAAACATGCTCTTTCCAATGAGAATGATTTAACAGAGTTTCTAGAAGGTCTTTTTTTGGAAAAGTGGGCTGAAAATACCCTACTTTTGGCATTTTTACAAAAACAGTCAACTTTGCACTCAATTTGTGAACTGTTGGAAAGCAGTAGGAGAATGAAATTTTATATTCGACAACCTGGTGTTGCTAAGGTATTACGCACAAAGTTTCACATTTCTCATGTCTTTCCTTCCAGAAATATAAGAAGCCAAACGTTACCCTTTTTTTGCACTGCAGTTATTTTCGGCCAAATTTGCTCCCAATTATCTAGATCAGTGATGGCTAACCTTTTTGCCATCGCGTGCCAAAAGCGGGGGGAGTGCGGGGGGGTTGCGCAAGTGAGTGCCC